>JAUMHM010000005.1:50203776-50223313 GCA_032362435.1 Melikaiella ostensackeni
TGCATCTATCGATGAGTAGGTTCTCCCGACATCCTGCTACGCCTTTCTTTGAGCCACGTTGTTCGTACATCTCTGTCCATACAGGCGCGATTCTCCGAACAATCCTATCGTTCAGGATGACTGTAAAAATTTTATATAGCGTATTTAGCCAAGTTATTGGTCTGTAGTTCGCTGGCTAAGTGCTTTTTTCACCTCTTCGGCAGTGATTGGTGGGCATTCCTCCTCAGATGTTATGAGGATGTCGCAAAGCTCCTTGAAGCGGATGATATTCTCAGTGTGTTCATCCAATTCTTTTGGCGGGATCTTGTAAACGTCTCGCCAGAGACGTTTACACCTCGTCGGGCTTAGGTGGATTCTTGACAGAAACAGGGAGATCGCTGAAGAGGCATGATGGGGCAGCGAGAAACTGTTGATTCTCCCTGACCCACCCCTCCTTCTTCCGTATTCTCCTCCGTGCATCAGATAACATACGTATTTCGTCAACAATGTGCTGTTTGATTCTCAGCAGCTTTGACTTGTTCAGTGTGTGATGGTAGGTCCTAAGTTCGTGACCGAACTTTCGGACCCTTTCCGTAAACGGCCTACCAGATGTTATGTAGTCATTCACACACTGAACACAGGACGCATTCTGCCTTGCCCAGCCAATCTTCTTGTTTAGTTGATGTAAGCGCTTTTTGGTCTTTCGATCCGTCGTCGGTTTTATCCTTCGATTTGAATCAGACAAAGCCCTCGCCACACCATTAACGGAATAATTAATGGCCCAGTGGTCAGACTCCTCTGACATATTCTCACGAAGGAAGCCATTCATTTCAGCCAGTTCTTGGGGCTTAGGAGGAATCTGGATGGTGATGTTCCTCCTTGTCCTTATATCTCTATTATCTCTCAGGGGCTGCCTGCTTTCCGCAGTTGCTCTTAATGTCGCTTCCTGCCCTTCGCCTGCGCTCTCGATCTTCTTAAACCGCATCTACAACATTTTGGTGGTTTCGGGTTATAATGTTGATCCCACGAGCAGCTAGGGAAAGGGCTCGTCCATCCTTGTAGAGCCCCGCTTACAAGGATAAGTCTGCATACTCTGAGAGGTCGCCCGGTATCCCAGAGTCACCGTTAGAGACACCTTACCCAGGTGCCATTCAGCTTTTGGCACGGTTGTTCACGCCTTAGCTTGGGGGTTTTTCTGCGGGACCATACCTGGACAATTGTCTGCGACTGCTTATTAACTTTCGTAACCGTATTCAGCAAAAACCCTCGGCACAGGGACACTCCATTCGCAACCTGAGCACGCGTTCGGTGGCTTTGTCATAGGCCCTTCGGTTCAACTCCGAAGGAACCGAACCGAAGCAATAATATATGTAATATATATATATATAATATTTATCTCAAATTTGCCAACTTCACAGAAGGATTTTCACCTTCGCATAATAACTTAATTGTAGAACAATTAAGAAATTCCGAAAAATTTATTTGTCTCATGTAAACAAAATATTCTTGAATTACCTCCGGATCTACTGTGACGCTACTTTTTTCCAATCAATAGGAGAATTTGGTGGTGTCTCTAAATAGCGCACAGTGGACCCTAATCAAAAGAAATTAAGCTAAATAGAATAGTCATTCTAAACGATAAGCACAACTTAGATTTTTGAGCGCCAGTCCTTTCTTGGGACAAAGGTAAATCAATTTAACCAAAGTGAGTGAGAAAAGGATAAAGATACTAGGAATCTACATTCCAAAAAGGAAGCGGGAACCTCACTGAACGTCACACGTTTCAGGACAAAAGATAAAGGGAACCTTACAAACTTAAGTCAAAAAGATGTCTGCCTTAATTTAAAACAAGCGATAATCCAAAAAAAAAGGTAAAAGACGATAAAATATCCACAGATGACATAACTCAAGGTAAAAATTGATAAAAGTTATAATAACGATACCAGAAAAATAGTAAAAGATAGTAAAAAGTACCAAGATACTAGAATAAGTAAAAGGTAAGCCGAAATTGAAAATATAAAATTAGGGTCGAGGAAAACTACTATTTAGAATTTAACAGAATCTTAACAAAAGGACACATACCGAAGGTTGAAAGGGAAGACAATAAAAACATATAAAATGCATAAAGGAGCGAAACATAGATATAAGAATTATTGTAACAATAAACAAATAACAGTAGGGTACTCTTCGCCAAATAGGTAGAAAACTAGGGAGGGATCGCGATTAAATAATCCCGAGGGGTCGATTATGGAAAATATACGACAACGAAATAAAATTATCGATAACAGAAATTTATAATGTATAATACTGAGAAAATCAATATTGAGACAATAAAATAAAGATTCTTAAAAATAGATAAAAAATTAAGGGAGGGATCGCGATTTAATAATCCTAAAGGGTCAACTATAGAAAATATGCGATAACAAAATAGAATTGACAGTAAGAGAAATTTAAAACGTACACTGTTAGGAAAATCGATATCAAAGACCATAAGGATGGAATAAAATTGGCAAGCAAAGGGGGTTTTCGCGTAACAAATAAGTAATGGGGTTCACATTTCGGAACTCTAAAATACAAATATACAAATATAACGATACCGTAAAATACATAAGATATTACAAATAATATGACGGGTGAAAGAGGTTCTTGGAAGTACAAAGGAGTTCTCTAAAATAAATACAAAAGGGGTTCTCAAAATCAAACATGAAGAGGGATTCTCCAAAATGGGTGCAAGAAGGGGCTCGCGAAATAAATATGAACGGATTCTCAAAAAGAGGCAAATATAAAATGGGTTCTCAAAATAAACACAAAAAGGACTCAAAACAAATCTAAAAATGGAGAGAGGAAGACTCTCAAGATTGAATGCGAAAGGAATTCTCACAATCAAATATAAAAGAAAGGGTGTTCCAAAATTAAATATCAAATGGGATTCTCAAAAATAAATACAAAATGGGGTCTTTAAAATTAATATAAAAGAGATTCTCAAAAAAGTTTAAACAAAAGGGGGGGGGGGTTCTCAAAAAGATATAAGTGGGGTTCTCAAAATGAATATAAGAAGGAATATCTAAAATACGTGTAAAATGGATCCTCAAAAACAAATATGAAGGAAAAAGAGAATTCTGAAAATAAAAGGCAGGGAGGGAAATTCTCGAAACAAATATTTAAAAAAAAGGAGGAACCAATATTGCGTAAAGGGGACATCATAATTCAAGATACTGAGGACGAAATGCAAGGGAGTCGAAATACTACAGATCGGGACACTAGAATTTTAAATATTAGGGGACGGGACGCAAAAGAGTCGAAATGCAACAAAATGGGACATTATAATTTTAAATATTAGGGGACGGGACGCAGAGAGTCAAAATACTACGAGTCGGGACACTATAACTTTAAACATTAGGGGACGGGACGCAAAAGAGTCGAAATGCAACAAAAAGGGACATTCTAATTTTAAATATTGGGGAATGGGACGCAGGGGAGTCGAAATACTACAAATCGGGATACTATAATTTTGAATATTAAGGGACGGGACGCAAGAGAGACGGGGTACAACAGAATGGGGCAATATGGTTTCAAATATTGGGGAATGGGACGCAAAGGGGTCTGGGCAGAAAGGAGACGCACGAAAAACATATTAAACTGGTAGTATTGCCAATCAATTCGGTTCGGCATTCTGGATCAAAATACAAGTTTACAAGTACATATTCATAATGAAATCAAGCAAAAATCCAATAAAATCACAATTTAACCAAATATACAATGTTGATGACTTAGCCAAGGAGTCGAGTTACTACCAAAGAAGAATGAAAAGAACATACAATAATAATACAATAAAAAAAACAAAATACTATAATAAATTGACTTGGTTAAGTCAGCAGAAGAGGATGGAATCCTACCTTAAGTAATTTTCGTTTAGGGAACCCGGGCCTCGTGCCGACACGTCGAGTGTACACTATAGAAACGAGAATGATAAGAATGCGTCGCACGCTCAGTGTCTCCAGAACGTGGGATTTTTCGGCCCCCACCACTTCCCCATCTGGGAGCAATGCATGCAAACGTAGCGTGTCGATGAGTCGGTTCTGTTCCACGGTGGGTAGACCAGCCTCTTGTAAAGTCGAAAATGCACGAACAGGAACGATTCTAACTACGAATTACTTGCCGAGCTCCCTCGACTTCACTATTCGGTGTCGGTGGCTATTAGGAGGTTTGAGTTGGTTTTTGTTTACAAAAATTGACAACTAAAAGAAGGACTTCAAATACATATGTGATTAAATCTTGAAATATTGAATGATTATGTTTTTCAGGAATTCTTATGGAATGTTTTAGACGATCCGATTCTCTAGGAAATACATTATAAGACACTGGAGGTTTGTAAAGTTCAAATATATTGAATATATGTATATGGGATTTTAAGGTTAAGTTAATAATATGTTTGTGTGTTGTATAATGTGTATTCATTGTTGTATAATGTGGTTTCATTTTTCATTATTTATGTTTTATTTTTCAATTGATTTTAAATATTGTGAAGTTAAAATGATAATAAATGATAATTTTGTTTTAAATTTATCAAATTAATCAACATTTTCACTGAATAATTACCTCTGATAATTACCTTTGTTTTCATGCTATTTTAGGCTATAATCTCAATTTTGGGGATTTTAAGAGAAAAAGCCGAAAAGTTATTAACTTGACCTCATATGCTTTCTTAATATATGAAAACTTTACAAAACCTTTAATGTCTTAAAGTACTTATGTCAACATTACAAAATTTAATTTTGACAATTTTATTTCAGTTGTAAAATAAATTTAACAAAATTTATTTTATAAAGAAATATCTCATGATTTTAAAAGCACAAAACAATTTTAATGGTGAGTCTCTGTAGTATATTTTAATAACTAATGAACATATTTTTAGAATATTTTTCCTTGATTCTGCCCTAGGGTCAAATATGGAGCAAAAAACCGTCGTGAAATTTCAAATAAAGACTGTACTCTGTATACATTCAATTTAAGAATGAAAAATATTAATATTTTTATGAATATTCCTATATTTTATTGGAATATGATACACATTAATTTTTATTTTTTGAATTCTTGTTATTAGCTGGTCATTTTTTTAATTTTACGTCATTTTTGTATCATGTTTGAGCCTAGGGAATAGATTTCAGGAATGAAATTATAAAAATATCTCCATTAGTTAGTGAAATATTATTAAGACTTGCCTTTCAAATGATACAAAAAACTTTCAAAAATGTTAACAAACGGTTGCACAGATTTGGCTTCAACCTTTTGGACCAGTTGGAGAAATAGATATTCCTTTTATCGTTCTTTAGGATATGATTTTGCCCTAAACATGAAGCAGATATAAATACATTTACAAAATAAGAATATGAAAGATCTGAGATTCATGCAGTTGTATGTTAGAAAATTCCTCACATTTTTAAATAAAAATCCTTCCACGACAACTTCGAAGGAAAATTTTTTAAAAATATTTTCATCAAATGATAAAAATTAGATCTTTTGTATCCAAATGAAATGATGAAAATTTGTTATGAATTATGGATGTTTAATTAACGTGAGTCCACGTGCTACTCATGCTTGAGAATTGAGAAATGGTCCTCTTCTTCGGAAACAAAAAGTATAAAAGTCCTTTCCTTATCGCCTTTTCTTATTATTTATTTATTGTATGTATGTATATACATATATACTGTACTGTACTGTACTATATAACTAAAATATAATAACAATTTGTATACATTTATATTCAATGCGTGTTATCTTTAATCAGTGTCTAACAACCGTAAATTGGAAACATTATATTCTTATTTTAAGATCTACCTATATATATACGGAGAAGCAGACAATTAAAAAATCGCAATCTGTTGTTGAGTTTAAACTAAATTTTTTTTTATAAATGTATTCATATTGCTTGCCCCCCCCCCCCCTCCTCCTTGAGTATGAGACACAACGACCATTGAAAATTGCAAAGTTATACAATTGGAATCCTGAAAGACAGAAAATCAGACAAATTTAAAAGTGGTAATTGAGAAATTATTAATTTTAAAGTCTGAAATACGCAAGGCAGGTAATTAATAAAGGTAATTAACAATTGACCTGAGAAATGGAAAGCAGATAATTGAAAATGGCAATCTGTTTTTAAAAATTTGGTTCTTTTATATATTCTCTACCCTTTCCCCTCTTTTTTGACCATCAGGCATAATAAAAAAATTACTAATTACACATTGGGAAACCGGGGAGACGGAACGGCAACTAAGAAATTATAAATTTGAAAACCTGAGATATGAAAGTCAGATAATTTGAAATGGGAATTTGTTTTTGAATTTCGTCTAAACTACTTATAGTTTTTGTATTCTCCAATTCCCATCCCATTTTTGAGCATAAGACACAGCAAGAAGCAAAAAAATATAAATTATGAATTTGGAACCTGATAGACAAAGAGGCCGATATTCAACCATGGCAACTGAAAATTAAGCGGAGATACGGAAGGCAGATATTTAAAACTGGCAGTCTGTTTCTGAGTTTTTTTTCCTTTAACTATTTAATGTTTTTATGCCCCCCCCCCCTTTGAGCATAAGACACCATAGAAGGCAAGCTTGCAAAGTTATGCGATGCAAACAGTTATGACCTGAACTATTTTTCCATAACTCATGCTTTAAAATCTAATATATTTTTTTTTAATATCCCTTTACGTCGAAGAATAAGGCCAAGGTAAACCGAAATTTTTGAAACTTCTAAATCTTGATGATTTTTGTTTAGAAATTCTAGTTTCCAGTTAAAAAACTAACACAACCTAAAATTTAAAAAAAATTTGAAGTCTTCGCAACTCTCTGATTTTGTAAACAAGGAATGGAATGACTTTTGTAAATTAAAATTGAATGCAAATTAAGTTTTTTGCCTAAAGCAGACGTAAAAAAAGGAATATATTTATAAATAAACAGTTATGGCCTGAACTATTTTTTCATTATTCATGCTTTGAAATCTAATATCTTTTTATTAAAAATATCCCTTTCCATTGTAAAATAAGACGAAGGTCATTCAAAATTTTCGAAACTTTTAAATCTTGATGATTTTTTTTAAATTCTAGTTCCCAGTGAAAAGAAACTAACACAACTTAAAATTTTTTGTAAATTTTAGGTCTCCTTCGCAACTTAAAAAGGATTATCTGTGAATCTGATTTTAAAATTTAAGACATAAATAGCTTCAAGTAATGAAAAGTCGAATAACAGAAATAAAGAATTGAAATGCATGAATTTTATAAGTGTTTAAGAGAAAAAAGAAAAAAAGTTGAGTTAATCACATTTAGGGTTTAGTTCTTTTATTCTTCATATTGACATATTTCATGGGTGATTGCCAAAAATTTGACCTGAAAAGCACACCTGTGATCGGTCACAGAAATAATTTTGGTCAAACTTCTACTCCTTTCTAACGCCTCGGGGGGAGGAGACAGTGGTCTGCAGTACTATAACTGATCACGGAAATAATGTTATGTACAACAATGTATATACAATGTACAATTGGGTCGGGTACCCGGTAGGTCTTAATAGTATAAAAGATAATTGAACTTTTTGAAGCTGGCAATTCCCAGTCAGGATTGCTTTTTTATGTTGAAAAGTAATTCTTTGCAGATTTTCCTGGTGTCGTACTATACGTTTGTAAAAGGAGGAGATGTATTGAATATACCTTCGAAAAGGTATTCCTTAAAAGACTCATAATTATGGGATATTAGTTTTTATTCAATAGAAATGAATATCATGAAAAGAGTTTTTGGTCAAGCGCGTTTATGTGTACTGGAAGTATATTTTCACGATTTTCTCTGTCACCAATAGTATAAGACCGGGTGTAACCGGTAAGGTGGAGGAGGGGGTGGAACAGGAACCTTCGGACGTTCAAATTAAGTGCCAATGCTTGGGCGTGAAAAAATTCATGAATATATGCCGAATGTTGTAGAATTTAACTTTTCAATTCTCTATCCCCAATCCCCATTCTTTCTGGTCTTTGAAACACCAACAATACCTGTACATTCCCAGCTCCGTTCCTCCCTTTTTTAAGCCTCCCCTTTTTAATTAATATTTTTAGGAATTCAACCAATTTTATACTGAAAAATCATAAAATTTATTTTTCCGATATTTCTTGATAAGTATTAGGGACCGTACTTGAATTACGTTTTCAGATCAAGGGAGGTAGAGTGGTCGAGATATTTTTTTACGATTTGTTACGGAAGGAGGGAGTCTTTCATACACGCACGTAATTGTTGGAAATTCGCAAATGAAACGAATAACTCGCAGTAATTGTACAGAAATTTCATGTGAATTTAACTTTACACGTCAAAGAAACCTGGTGAGTTGAAAACGAAACTAGTCAACCACAATTGAAAAAAGTCAGGGATTTAAGAAAAAAAATCTTGTAAAAGGCAGGGAATTTCTATAACTTTAAATAACTGTCAAGAACAATGAATTTGAAAATTTTCAATTTCAATTTTAAATTGTTCTCTTCCATTTATAAAAGATTCTAAGTTAAAAATGTTACAAGCTTAAGATTCTGGTATTTGAATATTAATGGCCTAGGAAAATGAAAAATTGGTCAAGAAAAAATAAGGTTCATATTTTATTTGCCTTAAATTTATATTTATTTTTTTTTGCATTTGCCTTCTCGTGAAATCTTTATTTGTTGAAAATTCGTCTTCTTGGTTCGAAAATTCATTTTTTTTAAATGAAATTTAATCTGTTTTCATTTCTTTTAGAATAAAAGGAAAAAGAAGAAGGACGCAATGAACGTGCATAATGAAATTAATTTAAAGTTTATGCAGGATGCAATAGCAGAAGAGGAGGAGGAGTTAAAAAATGAAATCAATATAAGTATGCAATTGTTATTATCATGAGGATGTTATAAGGTCAGTACGTTTTTAATTATTGAAAAAACACCCATTATTCAATCAACGAAAAAAACAGATGTTGATAGAGGCTGCACCTATGTCCCAAATAGCTTACAAAACATTTGCTTTATGATATCTTGTATTGTTTACGAGTAAAACTTAAAAATTTAATTTTCAGTTTTCAAAATCGAGTTTTCAAGAAAAAATATTTTTTCAACTATACGCTTTGAATAATGAAAATACGTAAATAAGGTGGATAAACGTAATATTTGTCTAAATTGAACCAATTTTGAACCTGAAAATCTTGATATCTTTTTTTTTTCATGTCAAAGTATTACTTTTTGAGGAAAAGCATAAGAAACGCATTTTCGGAAGTGATTTTCCTTTTTTTTAACATGCTTTTTTCATTTCTCCTAGAAGAAAAAGAAGGACGAACCAAACGTTGACAATGAATTTATTACAGAATTGAATAAAGATGAAGAAGTAAATGAGCCAGAACGTGAAATAAATGTAAGTTCAGAATCATAAGGGGGAGGGTCACATAGAAGAATATAATGGTGGTAACGAAATACCGTTACACCCTCAACCTCAAAATTTGATTTCCGTCACGGCTGAGGTACATTGTCAACCAGGCAGCCAGAGAAAAGAATGCGAACTCATGGAAACGAGGTGGCAACAATTTCAAATGCGGCACCACATTCCATAAGCTCAATATTGCACGATCCTACAAAAAGTGTTCCAATTATCATACACGAGGAGAACACCTTTATCCCGGATTTGAACAAATATTTCCTAACGTTATAGTTAAGATTAGGCCTTTCACGTTGACTTATTATAGTATCAAAGGTAACAGATCTGTGTTTATATAGGATATAGGATATATACAATTATATAAATGTAACATCGTGTTTTTACAGTTTTAAGTATAGTGTTTTCAATTCAGCATAGTTAAGCATATATATCAAATCATACCTCGAAGCCTTTGAGTTACTAGTAGGCCGAATCAATTTGAAATCGGACAGGCAGTCTGTGCTGAAGTCATAGAATCATTTGCCACACAAATATGTTGTTTCTCAAAGGGAATAACGTGACGTATCTCATCGTTTCAAAAAAATAAAATTTCACTGAAAAAACGAAGTGTGAATCTAAGGCTAATTTCAAGGTACCATTTCCCTGCAACAAAAAATAACCTTGGTAGTGTGAATGGTACGATTTCACAATTTTTAGACACGTGTCCCGGCTTCTTCGTAAGTGGGCCCTTGTTTAAGAATTATGAGCGTTTGAAAATCACGGTCACTGCGGCTGCCAAAGGACCACCGAGTCGCGCGTGGTTGCTTTCACTAAGCGCCGTCGGTGTAGCGGTAAAGAGCCTGTCTGGCGACCTCGCTGCCGCTGATTCAAACCCTTTTGTCGACATTTTTTTTATATTTATTTTTTTATTTTTCGCATTGTAAAAATGTCAAATAGTCATTTTTTGATGCTCCCCCGACGATTAAAATTTTTTTTTTAAAAACAGTTAAATTATTGGGAAATAAATATCATGCATGAGAATCGACGACAGGGGCAGCTGGACCGACTCTCTCACCTCTTCCATAAATCATGACAATGGTTCCGAAACTGGATTCAGAAAAAGCAGAATAAATACGCACACTCATTTCTCCCGAATTTAACCGCAAATGTCTCTTTTAACGCTATAAAATGTGCAGTGGTTTCTCTGAAAATATTCAAAGCAAATGATACAGTGACTTGAATATAATAATAATTGATAATTATTAATAAAATGTTATGGAAGGGTATGTTACACTTATCCGATTCCTACCTTACCGACATTTTTTTAACCATACCAATTCCGCTAGATATGAAATATCGAGCTAAAAGTTTGGTAAAATATAGAGAAGGAACTAAGGAACGTATATGTACTATAACAAATGTATGTATTATAACAAAATAATATTTGATTATTATTAATTTATTATTATTTATTTTTATGATTATTATTTTGCGGTCAGGATTCGTCAGATATCGTTAGAAATCGCCTAATTACAGTGAGAAATGTTCAGAAATCGATAAAAAAAGTCAGGGAACTTCAGGAATAGTCAGGAATCGTCACAAATGAGAGAAATTTATGGCCGCCTATATAATAAAAGATTCGAGGACCGCCATAAATGGATTATCCCTCAGTTCCTAAATTCTGACGATTTCTGAACAATCCTGACGAATTCTGACATTTTCTGACGATTTCCGTCCAGAAACATAACAAAACTGGTCAGAAATGGTTAGAAGTCCTGACTTTTTTCCGATTCCTGACTTTTTTTTTAGTAGAGTTCTTCCATTTTAGTCAAGAAATTGTAAGTCAATTTATTTAATCTTTCATACACTTGCTCTCATCAGAAAGATGCATTTTGTCAAATTTTCATACATTAACAAAGTTATCAAAAAATTCGAGACATCTCGAAAGCTACATGAAATTCAATATTTGTAGACTCGTTGCTAGCCTTAGATACGATTATTTAACTTGAAATTTTCAATGAGCATTTTTGAGAATATTGAGAACAGATTTATAAACAAAATTTTCATTATTTTTTAATCTATTGTTTTTAAGGAATTATAAAAATAAGTAGAAATGAAGAATTTGAGATTAACAGCTGCTACATTGAACTCAACCCAGCTTATTGTTAGAGGCTTAGGGCTCCCAGATGCAGACTCGACAATAAATCTCCCAGCTACAGGCCCAAATTTCGACTCAAACGTTCATTAAAGACCGACTAATAAAAGTTTCCTTTTACTTTCTGAATATCTTTAAACTAAGGATTTTTTTCATTTTTAAATTACTACTGAAGACCCGAACTTGGTAAAAATAAAGTTTCCAGAAGGATGAGAGTTATCAGGTTTTAGGATAAGTCACTGAGTTGAATGGTAGAGTAATAACAATGAAACTGTAGACTGAATTGGAACCCCAGGGCTCGCTTCAGGGCCTTTCGCCGCTCTTCGAACTTTTTTACTTAAATTCGAAAATCAAGAGAAAACTTCAAAATACTTGATAGAGTACTGAAATTCCTTTTTCAATAAACAAAATACGTATTTATTTCTCTGCATGAGAGAACGATTTGGCGAACTCGCGGGTCGAAAATTCCAAAATGTGAATTTTTGGGCCGCCCTAATATATATACAGTAAGAATGTTTTCAAGCCAGTCATACCATGGAGTGCGAAAGAGATGCTCTTTTGTTTATTGTTATGGCATCTCTCTCGCACTTACGCTTCCCTATGACTGACTTGACAACATTATTACTGTATAACTATAGCTATATATAGAGGAGAGTACCCAAATATGAGATGCCAACTCTGTTTGGTGTGATTGCCGAAATTGGCAGAATTAAAGAGTAATATAGAGCATTTAAAAGGGAATTTAGTTTGCAAAAAGGTGCTGAAACGGAAAATTTGATTAATTTCTTATTTTTTATGGAAATTGAAAAAATGTAAAAAAGTGCTTTTTGCAAACTCGAAAGTCTATTCTCATAATATGAGAAACCCCAGGAAATCGTCAATAAAGTGCAAAATAAAGTATTATTTCTCATAAAAAACTTCATTTTATGTTTCCGAAGTGCAACTCTGAGAAAAATTTACTGTCATTTAGTTTTTGCAATAAACGCAAACCGCGAACTTAAGGTATCTCATATTATGAGAAGCACGTCTCACGACTACGCACTTGCTAAACCTAGCCTGTACAGTTGAAAACTTGAAGACATCTCATATTTTCCTATTAATATATTTATTCTCTATCTCCTCATCCAGACTTCATTGCTAAATATTCATTTAACACATAATAAATAGAGTTTTATCTGTTTACAGTTAAAGGTGTAAGTCAGTGATGGAACCGATGGAGTGCGCCTTTTACTTTAGCTGAAACGCAGCTATCTCATATGACGAGAATATCTCATATTCGGGTACTCTCTTCTAGTTACACACACACACACACACACAGAAAAAAATTTGGTCAAACAACCAACGAAGGGTCCCCTGGGAGCGACTGCCATCCATAAAAATGACACCGGCTCCCAGTAGAACCGCGGTAAGTATATAGCTATACAGGGTGTCCCTAGTCAACTTGTCCGGACTTATATAGCTGTAAAAAATCGAAAATTCCTTTTTCAAAAATTGGTTAAAGTCGTAGTTTTTGAGTTATAAAATAATTAAGCTGGACAAATCAAGAGCGACGTATAAGTAGTCGTGTGACAAATACCCATAAAGGCTCAACCCTGTAAGGGTTGTTTTTGTTACTACAACGAAAAATAACAATCAAAACAAAATTACTTTGAAACAATTGCTATGGATCTTATTCGACGTAATATCGAGAAATTTCCGCAGTAATCAAAGCGGCGGGCACCACGGATTTAGGGAATGATGCTCCAAGCTCCCCAGGAAACCATTCTTGCAGTGATTTTTTTAACAACTCAATGACCTAGGGGATGATGTTATAGCCTCCCCAAAAAACCACCCTCGCAGTGAAGCTGATCTGAATTCACTTTGCGGCATGTTAGAAATTCTTGTTCATCCCTTACTTAGAAAGATCAAAGCATTTCTGAAGTAATCAAAGTAGTTGCCTACAAGGATTTTTTAAACAACTCAGAGACCCAGGGGATGATGTTCTAACCTTCCCAGGAAACCACTCTCGCAGTGACACCGATCTGAATTCACTTTGCGAAATGCCAGATATTTTCGTTTAACCCCTACTTAGAAAGATCAAAGCATTTCTAAAGTAATCAAAGTAGCTGCCGACACGGATTTTTTTAACAACTCAGCGACCGAGAGGATGATATTACTATAACATCCCTATGAAAAATCCTAGGGTCCAACCATATTGATTACTGCAGAAATTTTTGGACCTTTCTTTGAAGAGGATGAACAAAAATTTTTAACACCCTTCAAAGCAAATTGGGATCGGTGTCACTCCCAGAATGGTTTTCTGAGGATCTTACAACATCATCCCCTGGGTCATTAGTTGTTCAAAAAATCCGTGGTGTCAACCACTATGATTTATGGAGGAATTCTTCAATCTTTCTAAGTAAGGAATGACCAAATATTTCTAGCACCCTTCAAAGTAAATTTAGGTCGGTGTCGCTGCGAGGGTGATTCCTAGGGAGGTGAGAACATCATCCCCCGGGTCATTGAGTTGTTCAAAAAATCCATGGTGCCAACCACTTTGATTACTGCGGAAATTTCTCGATATTACCTCGAATAGTATCCCTACCAATTATTTCAGAATAATCTTATTTTGATCCTTATTTTTTGTTCTTGTAACAAAATTAGCCCTTACAGGGTTGATCCTCTATGAATATTCATCGCGCAACCCTGTATTATAATTTTTTCACTTTTAAGATTCATGTAAGTGAGATAGTACAAGTGCCTGGTTAGCATCTCTCGGTATTACTTCAGTCCACTATTCATGCAAAGGTTTTTTTGTTGCTTTTTCTAAATAATCAAACTTCCTCTTACTGATTGTCATCGTAAACATCGGTATTTGTTATCGGAATTCGAGCGCACTGCTGCTCTCTTTTTCCATCATGCCTTGTGTAACATGCAAGCAATCGCCATGGTGAGAATGCCAACGCGATAGGGCTCTTTCACACGATTGAAGATCCGCATCTTGCGGACTTGCGCAAGGCATGAGTTTAAAAAATAGACTTTTCCTTAAGCAGAAAAATTTCCGAATGGCCGTAAATATGAATGCTTGACTTCTTTAAATAGAAAATTCAATGTTTTTAAAATGATTTGTTCGTGTTTTGATGAAAAAAAATAAGTGCATGCAAATCATCTCGTTTCTCTGCAAGTTCTGTATGCATGAGTTTCCAGTTCTTTATGTTTTGTGTCGCTTTTTCAACCAAATAACATTTTCGTGTACAGCAGTTAAGTGTTTTTGACATTTATTAGGATTATAATATTATGCTTTCGCAAACAATAGTCTAAATAAGTTTTGCGGCACGTCTATTAGCTTGTCATGGCATATATTATCATGATATATGCCATGAAATAAGAGCAAATATTATTATCTTAATAAATGTCAAAAACAATAACTTCCTGCCTACAAAAATGTTATTCTGTTGAAAAAGCGACACAAAGCAAAGTGGTCGCGAGCGGCGCTGTTGCGGCAGCCAATCAGAGCTTAGTATCAAATAAACTGTTTTTTCGTCGTGCTTTGACAATCAAATATTTTTCGCCGCTACAATGGATCCCTCTGACCCGCAATTTGCTCTTTTGCAGTTTTTTGGTTCAATTTTAAATGCCGCGATAGTGTGTGTGTGTGCAAGCTCACGCGGAAAAAAAGAAAAACACAAGAAGATGGTATATATTTCGAGCCCTTGGAATACAAGCCCGACTGCTTTTTCACAATATCTATTAACTCCGGGACGCGCTCTGCCGACCACTCATTTTTTGTTTCTGACATGTTGTCAGAATAATAATCCACTAAACGAACAAAACAATCCACAGGCAAAACTATACCTGTATATGTTTAGTTGCACGAAGTATTTCTCGAAAGCTAGTATCGACTAGCGAGGTATCCATTTGATGTATCGATGAATCGATGTTTTTCAAATTTACATAAGAATTTGAGTTAAATTAATGACTTCAGCTTGCAAATAAAGAATAAGAACAATTTGAATCAAATGCTCTCTCTTTATCAAAATAATAGAAATAACTAGAATTATGAGTTGAATTCTATATCAGGGAAATACTTATAGACTATTACTACGCAGTAAGAAATATGTTACATTCCTTAAAGATGATTCATTTAGCTATTTTTGGTATCAAAATGTGTTTCAGAGCAGTTTTGGACAGGAAATCCTAATGTAAACATCCGGTCACCATTCGGGCTTTGAACCGGAATTGTTCAGACATGTCAATCAGCGAGTGACTCATATTGCGACTTAAATATAATAGGCGGAGCCATGCACTCTGATTTTTGATTGGGAAAATGACCATAAAATTCCACGATGTCAGCGATTTTATTGGCTAAGAGCCTTGAGTGGGGAGGTTGCTCCATCCAAAATGTAGTTTATAAAAAGGCGTGCCGAGCGGAAAAACGCCAGATTTTGTATCTCCGAAATGTCGTTCAAACATTCAACCTGCGACAGTTGATCTTGTAAAATTGGACTTAGAATATTTTTGAGCGTTATGTGATTTCATAAAACTTCAACATTGAAAGCCTAAATTGTTAAACGTGAAGCGCGACGCCGCGCTCGGCTTCGCCGAAAGTAATACTTGACTACATTCAAGATTAACAAACTATTTTGAATTTAGTGACTACAATTTGTTGTTAACAACGAAACTGAAGACTTGTGAATTTGTGATAGAAAAGGAGAAGTTTCATTATTTGTAAATTGTGAACCAGTGACTAAATGAAGTCCAGTGTTCTTTATTTCAAATATATCCTTCTCAGTGGTTTTCGTCTTAACGAATCAGCGGCAACAACGATCCCGTTCAGATGTCCAATCCGCTAGCAGCGATAGCTGTCAACAAGGCTAGGTCAAAATTTGGGCATCCATAAAATTGTCACCTCTGATAATAAACCGGTTAACATTAAAAATTATCGTCACCCGCCCATTCATAAAAAGGTGATTATGGAAAAAAGTAAGAAATACCTCCGGAACGGAATAATTTGATCATCAGTGTCCCCATATAATTCTCCTGTTTGGGCTGTCCCCAAAAAACCTGATCCTAATGGCAATAAACAATAAAGAATGGTGGTTGATCATCGTGGAGTAAATGAAAAGACCATTAGTGATTCTTACCCGTTACCACAAATAACAGAGATATTTGATCAATTAGGAGGCGCTAAATACTTCTCTGTTAGCATCAGGTTTTCATCAAATACTTATGGATCCTGAAACCAGGGCAAAAGCCAATTTTTCATACCGTATGCTCATTTCGAATTCAACAGAATGTCATTTGGGTTGAAAAATGCTCCAGCTAGTTTTCAAAGGGTAATAGATCAAGTTCTTACTAATTTACAAGGAATTGATCTGTTTGTTCATATGAAGAGCATTGTTATCTATGCTTCATCCCTTACTGATCACAGTCAAAAATTAAAGGCTCTTCTAGGCCGCTTGAAGGTATCTGGACTATCTCTCGACGCTGAAAAGTGTTATTTCTTAAAGAAAGAAATATTATACTTGGGACATATCATCACCCAAGAAGGAGTCAAACCAGGCCCCAGAAAGGTAGAAGCTGTGAAAAATTCCCCTGTTCCAAGAGGAAAAAAAATGTCAAACAGTTCTTGGGCCTTGTATATTATAGGAAATTTATTCCAGATTTTGCCAAGGTCACTAAACCACTTACTCAGATTTTGAAAGACAACTCTGATTTTTGCTGGAGTTTAGTCGAACAGGATGCTTTTGAGATCTTGCGTGATGAGAGCTACTCCAAACCTCTGTTACAATATACAGACTTTTCAAAGCCGATTGTATTGACGACAGACGCTTTTAATTACGATCTTGGAGGTGTTCTCAGTCAGGGCAAAATTGGTCAGGATTTATCAATCGCATTTGTTTCACGGACCATTCAAGGAACAGAGATAAATTATTCTACAATAGATAAAGAACTTCTTCCTGTTGTCTTCTGCGTCAAATATTTCGGGCCTTATTCATATGGTCATAAATTCGTCATCGTTACCTACCACAGGCTCTTAGTGTGGCTGCATAGCATTGAGGATCCTGCCTCTAGGTTGGCTAGATAGCGAATCAAGCTGAGTGGGTATAATTACGTAATTGTGTATACGTCTGGAAAAGTGAAATCCGAAGCTGGTGCTCTGTCAAGAAATCAGTTGAATGATAGGGGCCCTTTATCATCTAATTTGGATTCCTTTAATGTGAAGCGGATAGCCGTTGCATAACTTTCAGCTTCTGATGAAGACATTGATCCAGAGGAATAAATGGAACGACTGTTTGCTTGTTTTGAGGCTTTTGATCTCAGAACAATGGAACGTAACGTTACTGGGACTGAGGTGATTAGTGAAGTAAATAATTCGATCGGTAAGAAGGCTTGCATTAAAAGGTATTGGAAAATTCCCTGCATCTAATGGTAACGTGAAAAATAATGAATTCTTTTGGATACCCTTTTTGTCCTCGCGTTCGAATCTCTATAGCATTAAAGGTTATCTCTTAAATTAAATCCTTTTCTATACCCAGCGGCCACAATATTTTTCTGAATATTTTTGAATCCTTTATCATGATTTTATATCTTTATAATTGATAATATTTGAATGAATCGAATATTTCACGATAAAGAGATGTATTGTTGCGTACAATCCTATTGGATTTTGCTAACTTCAGGCTCTTGGAGTGCATTCTAATGCACGAAATAAAAATGGTGTTTTATATTATTTGAGGTTACGTTTGGTAGCTTCGATCGGCTCTGTAAGGGATTGGAATCTCAATATTTTCAATGTCTTATGAGAATTAAAATCAGAGGACAAGGAAATTGACAATTTGTGATGCCTTTTAATGCGAGCTTTCTTACCGGGCAGACTCAATCCCTCAGATTTTTCAAGTCACCACCCAGCATCAAAGTACAAAGTACCGAGGCACCACGACTCGCGACTTCTGTTGGGTGTAGCTTATTAGAGACATCGTGATCGGTCTGCGCCAGTGCACCACAGCGTTTTGTTCCAGATTCGTGGGAGTGGAAACGCGCCAGCCCCGGTAGCTTAGGTGGACCTTTGAGAAACAAGGATTCTAAACCTAAGACGAGGGATTCAACTCTTAGTGATGACAGCCCTGTGGCTTCACCTGATAGAGACCTTGAAGATCCAGTTAAGCTACCTCCACCGGCTCAAAATGGTTTAGCTAAGATATCCAAATAGGAGAAGTCCTCGATACCCACGTCGTCATCGGCTCTGAGTGGGTTGTGGGGTGCGGGCGTTGGACTAAATTTTCCTGCCGTGAAAACGCAAAGTAAATCTGAACCTAATCAAGAATTAGTGAATCATAATTTCTTCAAGGTTGAAGATTTCTAGGGAAGTAATCCTAAATTGGGTAAAGTGGTCGTTTTCACGCGGAACAATAGGCACATTTTTTCTTTCATTGTGAGGAATAGGCATGATAATCAACTATTCTTGAATTACGTCTCTTCTGCAATTATGGCATCAAAAATTCAATGGAGACTCTTAATGTCAAGAGCGTTAAGGTTCGGAAGAAGGAAAATGACCTGGATCAGGTCTCTTGGCTCTCGATTGAGCAAATCTTTCGATAACATTTTGTCGGGTCTGAGTTGTTAATTGTCATCTGCTGCGGTGAAATAGTTATTCTACCACGTCATGAGAGAGATGACATAATTAAAGAATTTCACGAGTCTGCTGTTGTTGGACACAAAGAATGCTCGAAAATGAAATCTTAATATTATTGGGATAATATGAAGGAAGACTTGAGAAGAATCATTGGTTCATGCAAGGAATTGTCTGAGAAATAAATTGGTAAGAAGGAAAACTCGTCAAGCAATGTTAATAACTGACACTTCAAAAGAACCGTTCGAAAACTCACAAAACACGCAATATTGCAGATATATTGCTAGAATATTCAACTGAAACATTGGAAATATTCCAAAAAAATATTGCAGCAACATTCGAAGAACATGAAAATGTCCGACCCAGGTAATAATCGTCTGAAATATTT
>JAUMHM010000005.1:50223323-50233667 GCA_032362435.1 Melikaiella ostensackeni
TTCAGCAACATTTCAAAATGTTGCTGAAATGTTGCTCGCTTCATGTGTCTGCAGAGTGTCCACGAAATGTTGTCAAAATGTTGCCTCTAAAGTTTTAATAATATTTCCGTGCAACGTTTCCGAAACATTGTTTCAAAATCTCGTATGAATTTCAGCAAAACATTGCCTTCGTCATCTTTAAAAATGTCTATAGCACTTTACTCAAATTTTTATAATAACACTTATAATAATAACAGTTATAATAACCAATTTGGATAACAAAAAGAATAAAGGATAAAGAAATCAAGTACTTATCATTTTCTTAATCACCATCATCTTGAAATTCATAATCATTAAATTCCTCGTCTTCCATCTCTTCGTCCTGTTCATCACTGGTGGTTTTCTTTTCTCTACAAAAGAATACTGTTAATTGGTTTCGATACATTTAGAGAAAAATTAAAATATGAATTTCAATTATATAGCGTAATTCACTTTCATATCGTGAAAACGAAGAAATTTTCAATTGACTTCTTATGATAAATTTTCCATTGCAGTAGGGTGTATAGAAAAAAAATGTTCAGAAATCAAAAACAGCCAAGTACTGAAAAGTTTTTTTTTTGATCCAGTATAACCCATGTTAAATTTCAAATAGATCGATCAATATTCTAAACCCACGCAGAGCCAAGATTAGTTTTGAAAAATCGCTATTGTCCAATTTTTTATATACGAGTATGCCTAATATTAAATTTGTTTGTAATCTGCGGAGTATAGCCAATGAGAAAGATGAGAAAGATTTCAGAGGCTCAACAAAATTTTAGGATAATTTTGAGTGCTTCTCAATGGCGAAAAACTACAGGAAAGTCGGAAAATAATGCAGGGTAGGGGAGGGGAGTCAAAAATCATCGAAAAATGGGCCTCGTGGTTTAGGGAAGCGCTCTTACCAGACCTTCTGTCCTGATATGTAAGGCGAGTATGACAATTCTCTAAAGTTCTTTCTTTCTTCTGGTTATCCAGTTGTTTGGGTCTGGATTTTTCGTAGGTAAACAGGCATCTGAGACTGCGTGCCGCATACCACGAGAAGAGTTTGTTCCAAAGAAACTTGCTTTTCTGCAAATATAATAGTAATTAGAGAAAATTGATATATTATATATATATATGTCCAATCTAAGAAGTGTAAAAAAATCGAAATTAAAAACAGCCTAGCACTGAAAAGTTTAATTTTGTGTCTCTTATAGCCTCTGTAAAATTTAGAATAGCTCGACGAATATCCTGGATAAAATATCATTTTTATAAACCTGAGAGAACTAAAATAATTTGTAAAAGCTTTGCAAACTATCTCAAAATTTTTTGAGTCTGTAGAAACATTCTTGCACTAAAAATTCAGCTAGAAAAAATTTAAAAGACCTTAGCAATTAATTCAGGATCAAAAAATTCAGCTTGAAAAAATTTAAAAGACCTTAGAAATTAATTCAGGATCTGACCATTCTAACTGCTGAAATCTTCTCATATTTTTTAAGTAAATTTTGAAGATGGTAAAGTTTCTAAATGCTCAAGAAGATTTCAGAATTGTTTGCAAAGATTCTAAAACTAATTTTAGTTATTTGACGTTTATAAGAATGAGACTTTGTCCTAGAAAAACTGAAAATATTGAAATCTTACAAAATTTTTGAAAATTGGGCATATTATGTAGATTGGAGAAAAAAATTAATATCAGCGATTTTTGCAAAACACTAAGATTTACGAATTTTTTGAACTCATTTTCGCCAGCGGAATCTTCAAATATTAATCAATCTGTTTCAATTTTCACACAGGTTATAAGAAACAAAAATGAAAGTTTTCAGTGCTAGGCTATTTTTCATTCACAATTTTTTTTCGACCCACCCTCATATTCATATTTGTTCTTTAAATTTTCTAAATGATACGAATACCTCTTATAGCAAAAATTTTATTGACGTTAAAATTGGAATTACTTCTATTAAGCTCTTCAATTGAATAAGGTTCTACAAGAACAAAATTTGGTTTGCACCCAATTAACGTGAATTACAAATTTCAAAAATTTAATTTCTCTTAGTATGATTAAGAAGCGTATGTACCAGAAATTTCAACATCAGGAGGTGGTTGAGGAGTTGGAGAAGGAGTAGAAGGAGGTGTAGGTACATTGTTCAGTATCCTCCTCTAAAAACGTAGCTACGCAAATATTAAATTATGCTTGCTTACACGATAACAATATTAAAGTTCAAATATTTGTACGTGAAGATTTTTCAAAGATCGAAATAAAATCTTCTTTCGTATGAAAATTTTTTGTGTACTAAAGAAGAACATCCAAAATGTTCACAAATCAAAAATAGACTTCAAGACTACCTGCTTTTTTGGCTCATTAGAGACGAATGTACAATAAATGTACAACAAAAAAGAAAAAAGAGGGAGAAAATAGTCAACCAAAACCATTCTCACACTCTTTTTTTCCATCTTTTTTATACTACTGGGGACCAAGATGTTTCGGAGCCAATTTAGACTTCCTCATCAGGGGTACTTCATAGAAAAACAACAGGTACAAAAATTAAAACATTGTTAGATTAGAAGATCATTATTACCTGAACATAAAACAGAGATAATTGATAGCAATTGAGGGTCTGGATCGAAAATCTCGCCCAGTGCTCGAGATCGAGTAAAAGTATTGTTGTTGCGTCTCGGTGGACGGAAATTTTAAAAGTCAAAAAATTTATTTTTAAAAAATATAGGCATGTGGGTGATAACGAGGAGGAACTTTTTCTATCTTTTGTTTTTTTATCAGATGATTATTTTTAATAATAAGCATAATAAATTGAAAAAAAGTTTCCCCAAATTCAATTAGTTTTTAAGAAATAAATCGTCATAAGTTGAGCAAATATAATTGAAACTGTTTCAAACTCTATATACGATCGAAATATACCCTAGCGATGCTTACAAAACATAGAAAGCTTCAAAATTGCCTTTTTTAAATAATATTTAATTACAAATTGAGACAAATCAGTAACCCCGTTTTTTCAGTTTCGACGACAAAAAGTATCGAGGGAACTTTAGAGTTGATACAACTTCCAGTAAGTCATTCATTCCTTACCATTAAAGAAAGATTTGTAGAAATTCGCAGACCGATTTATTAAGAATTGACGGAAATATGCATTTTACAAGAAAGCATGCGACGTCGCCAACGCCTTAGACGACCCCTCTCCTCTCCCCAAGAAATATCGAAATGACAAACTATGTTTTCTATCTATAATACTAATCTATAATAACTGCTTGTTTGTAAATAAAGCAGACCAAATGCCTGTTGTATAGGGAAGGACTAAAATGAGAGATTAGATATTTTCTTTCTGGTTCCAATTTTTTTGACAAGAGTTCACATCTCTACAAATTTTCAGAAATCGTAGACGGAAACTTTTCGCTTTTTAATATTTTATTGCTAATTTTTTAATTTGAGAACATGGTCCGAGTAACGTCGTTCCCAACTGGATGTAGCAGTTCTGCAACGCTGTTACAGAACCATGTTCTGTCAGAGATCCTTAAAAATTCTGGAACAGTGTCATATGTAAAAAAATATATTCAGAACAATTTAGGAACATTGTTACAAAATAACCATTTTCTGTTATAGTGCCGTAACACATATGTAACAGTATTACGAAGTAAATTTGTTCTGTAATCGTTCTGTAACAATTCTGGAACAGCGTTATATGTCAAAAAGTATTTTTAGAACCATTTAAGAACAAAGTTACAGAGGAACATTGTTCTGTAATAGTGGCGTAACACATATGTAACAGTGTTACAATCTAAATTTGTTCTGTATTCGTTCAGTAACAATGCTGGAACAGCGTTATATGTCAAAAAGTATTCTCAGAACCATTTAGGAACAGGGTTACAGAGGAACATTGTTCTGTAATAGTGCCGTAACACATATGTAACAGTGTTACGATGTAAATTTATTCTGTGGTCGTTCTGTAACAATTCTGGAATAGTGTCACAAGCATATGTCACCGTTATGTAACAAATATGCAAGTCAAATACGTAACAAATATGGAACTCAAACACGTATCAAATATGAACTCAGATACGTAACAAAATTGGAACTCAAATACGTCACAAATATGTAAAACTGATACATAACTATGACATCACCCCAATGGAACCAAATGTGACTCGGGGGTCCAAAAGAGGTTCACTATATATTGTTTTTATCGTAGATTGATATATAACTATAGAATAAAATTTTGTGAAATACTCAAACAAATTAACTGAAAATACCACAAAATTCGGATTCGAGGAATATATGAATTCACGGTAAAAGAAATATAGTGATCCACTTTTGGCCCTCAGATTTACATTTGATTCCTTTGCCTGTGGAAGTTATTATAGCATCTGAAAAAGCTCATTTATCATTATTTATTGTATGTGTAAACGCGTCTTAATGTATAACAGTAATAAGACGCATATATTTGAATTTAACTATATAGTAATAATAAGGATTCTTTGGAAAGAATTTATTTTATGACATTGAAGGATATTTATTGTGAATACATATATACAATTTACATCTGCTCAATTTATTTAATACAATGTCACGTTTTTAATTTATAATTAAAATAATATTTACAGAGTTATATATTACAATCAGTTATAAGATAGATAAACGTTTATTTTTCGGCCTGCTGGCCTTGAAAAATTGACGTGCTCACGCTCATATTTTTTACAGAATTTTTTTAAGACTACCTCTTTAAAAACTCACATTCATCCACACCTTACCTCTGAGACCGCTCGCTCTTATCGCCTTACCTTCCTCGCTTTGCCTTGCCTCGCACACATGTCCCCACTTTCTCGCTTTGCCTCGCATTGACAAACTCTGCCTCCGCGGCTAATACCTAATACTTATCTACTATTTACATTTTAATTATATCTACTTCCTCTGCTTTTTACAATCTTCCCTTCTCCATTCCTATTCCTCCTTTCTTCTCTTCTTCGCTATCTTACCCAACACCCCCTTCACCCATGCTACTGCCCTTTTGTCCCCCCTTTCATGCAACGATACCTCCATATGCTTATCCCACTCCTTTCCACCTCCTCACACTCCTCCAACCAGTGCTCCACTCTTGCATCCCCCTTACCGCACAATTCAAACCTCCTCTTCCAAATCTTTTATTCGAAATATTCAAAAATTAACATTTTTTTACACATTTTTGGAAACTTTGCAAGCCTTCAATTATTTTTTTATTTTTTCAAAACTTCTAAATATCTCTTAAACTTACTCCAATTTTTTTAAAGTTAGTAATCGTCCAATTGCCAATTATTCCTCCTCTGTTTTTGTTTTGGAATCTTCTTAAATATTCTGTTAAAGTTAACTCTTTCAAAACAAAAAATCATTTGAAATTTTCCCAAGAATCTTAAGAAAATTTGGGTATACTTCCGAAAAGGTCACCCAAGAATATTGACTTGATACTTGGCCTAGGGGTTCCTTATAGACCCTAGTTGAACGCACTCAAAGGATTTTCGGCACAGATCAATATAAATTGAGTTATTAATAATTTTGACTTTTTTTTAAATTAGTTTTTTTTCAAAATCTCGAAAAATATAGATTTTAGTGAGAAATATTCCCAAAAGTTGTAGATCTCGTCGAAACACATGTTTTTTGTATTTGTACTTTTTTTCTAAAATTAATATTTCTCGAGAAAAATGACAGAAATGAATTTTCAGATTTTTTGTTTGAAAAGGGGGCGTTGGAAAAGGGGTCGGCATGAGTGGTGGGAGGGGGTGTGGGCCATTTAAAATGCTCAAGATAAGGACGCGTGGTTTTTTTGTGTTGGAAAAGGGGTCGGCATTGATGGTGGGAGGGGGTGTGGGCCATTTAAAATGCCCAAAACTAGGACGCGTGGTTTTTCTTTGGCCGTTGGAAAAGGGGTTTGGCGTGAGTAAGTGGAGAGGGTGTAGTTCACATCCACTCACTCTGACCCCTTTGTCACGTCCCGCGGCTATTATAATGATAATTATTATTCATATAAAAACTGTATAAAATATTTATCTACAATATTAAAAATGAATAAGTTAAAGGATCATCTCGTAAAGACCTCTGTAAAATTCAACTTCCAATCATTATCATCAAGTCCATCTGTAAAGGGTAGAACCTACGCAGTAGCCTGAAAATGGGCGGAGCATATTAATTTTCGCAGAATCAATACATTCAACAGGCTAACATGAGTGAGAAACCCTCTCGTGGGAAACTATTATCTAAAACGCAGAAAACGACAAATATCGTGAATCAATATGACATTTACTAGTTGACCTCAATAGGAAATATCGAAACTATTCTATGACAAACTTACGTTTAGTTTCCCGCAACGAACACCTGAAGATTTAGTATTTCTCTAAAAATTACCATGATTTCCGATGCTAAGTGTCAATTTATTACGCCTACACTTACTCAGGTTTACATTCCACAGATATACAATTTTTTCATCTCAATCATGCATTCCCGTACACCGGATACCAAATTTCCACGAGAAACCACTACCTAAAACGCAGAAAACGACAAATATCGTTTATCAGTCTGACAAACACTACTTGACCTCAATACCAAATATCGAAACTATTCTATAACAAACTAACGTTCAGTTTTTTCCAACGAACACCTGAATATTTCGTATTTCTCTAAAAATATCCATGATTTTCGATGCTAATAAAATTTTGTCACATGCAAATTACCACCACATCTAAACCCCCTTGGCATCTTGGAAGAGGTCCACAAAGCATATCGAATCCTGTGTGAGAACCTAAAGCGTGGAGACGTGTCATATTCTATTCTCAAAAAAGTTCCCCCAATGACATAAATCACCTTGGCATCTTGGTAGGGAGGAATAACGTTTCCGCTACTGCACCACTCTCAAAATAAGGACATCTCTAAATTCCTTGGCACTGATTAGCTATTCTAATTCACATGGATTTACTACTACTTCGAATATCACTCAACCCCATAGCTACTCAAAGGGGGATTCTGTGTATAAATACAGCAGATTCTGAAGCAGCAAGCAGTCAGTCAGCACCACCAGTCGGTCAGTAAATATCATCACCACTCAGCATCTTTTTCTTCTCTTTAATTGTTACGACCGTGACTCATCGAAAACGCCCCCTTTTGAATTCAATTCAAGTCTGGCCTTCGTCTTCAGTGCTCAATTCTGTGGTCAATCGTCTCACCCTCCGACCTTTACTTACGGAACGAATAGTCGGCCCATCCACACAGCGGAAAGTCACTTCTTTACGATGTCGACGCCTGTGAGGACAAGGAGACACCTGTCAGCCTGTATATTTTCGGGGACATGTTGAAGGCCTCACTCAGCGTGAGAATTCCGGAACCTGTCTCGCATTCCGGACGAGTTCCAAAATAAAAGGGTGGAAATTTTTCTAGATTCAAAATATCGATAAGTACCCTTTTATTTCAATAACCATTCTTTTTTGAACTTCTCTCTATCAATAACTTGATTGGTAATTAGTTTTCCTTTTTTAAAGGTCGACTACACACAATCAAGAACTAATTTGAAGTTGAGCAACAAATATCTAAACAAAAGAAACTACCAATGCAAGGATAAATTGTACAATTTTTTTTTCTATTTCAACGTAAAATCAAATTCAAGTTTAATCCGATTCAAAAACTTCTCTGGTGTACTCTTGAACAAAGCTACTAAAAACTACCAAAACTACCTCCCAAAATACCCCTCCTGCTCGTGCTCTGTAGCAGAGTTTCCCACCTGTGCTATATAGCAGGGCATTCTTTCCAAAATCTACTAAAAACTACCAAAACTACCTTCCAAAATACCCATCCTGCTTGTGCTCTGTAGCAGAGTTTCCTGTCTGTGCTATGTAGCAGGACATTCGTTCCAAAAAATTATGTCAACCCCAATTTCTAACAGAAACTCAGACAAACGCGTAAGTAGAAACCAAACACAAGAGGACCCAGTGTTAGCAGCACCAGAGCCGGCGCGACCAACTGTGCAGACTGTGTTTCTGCACAGGGCGGCAAAATTTTAGGGGCGGCAAATTGTCGACCTGCCACACGTGAAATAGGTATTATTTTATTTGAACATTTTCTCGATGCTAATCTGATGATATCTTGGTCGCCGTAGTTTTGTGTCATCAAATGCAAACTGGATCTGGGTGATAGTAGGTGTTTATTAAATGTCGCTAGTCTGGCGGTGTTTATAAACATCTATTACTCACCCAGAATAAGTTCGTGACTTCGTGGTTCATTTCGACAGTAAAATAGTTCAGTTCTTTACGAACCGCGAAAGAGTTCGTATTTGATTAACCGGTATAACTATTAAATAAATTAAGTTCGGCATTAATCATTAAACATTATTTAACGATGTGAAAAATCTTGTCATAATGTCACAAGACAAACGTACTCGGCTTTCCGGTGCCGAGTATCAAAAAAGAAGAACGGAAAAAAGGCGAAATTGGAAAGAGGAAGTGGTTCTTTCGAAAAGTTTTTGAAAACAATTAATGTTACTAGTGATACTAGTGATAGAGTTAGTGATAATAAAAAAAAGTTCATCGTCGTCCACTTCGACTTGTCAAGATAAACATTTTGAGAGCGGAGTACATGATGGATCATTAGATAGCGACGCAGCTTTACTAGTAACAAAAGTCGAAATAACATAGGAAACGGTCGCAATTTCGAATCTGGATTTGAATTCCACCAGTACGGAGATTTCTCCACATTCTTCAAAGTGGCTACTTGAAATAAACGATAATATAAGGTTACTTATAGTCAAAAAAGGACTTATACATATATGCGAAAAAGACAATGCGGAGAGGAAGTTTCCGAAAAATGAATGCGGGCATCGTTTTAATGAATCACATTATCAGAGGCGTATGTGCAATTGGGAAGTGATTTCAAGATTATGGCTCATCTACTCGAAAAGCGCAGATGCGGTGTTTTGCTTTTGTTGTAAACTTTTTACCGCCATTCAAAGCGCTTCAACTTCGGGTGGTTGCAATGATTGAAATCATATCAGTGAAAGACTCAGCTCACACGAAAAGACCAAATCACATTTAAGTGCCCATAAGCAGTGGACTGAATTAGCATTGAGGGTGAGGACAAACAAGACGATCGATGCTAATCATCAACGCATGTTGGACGATGAAGCGCGACATTGGCAAAATGTGTTAGAGCGACTTCTAGCAATAATACATTTTTTGGCACAACAATATTTGGCATTTAGAGGAACATCGGACAAATTATGTTTACAACAATGGAAATTTTTTAAAACTAGTTGAGCTCATTTCAAAGTTTAATACTGTTATGCCCGAGCACCTTTTAAGGATTAAAGATGGTCGCAAGCAACAACATTATTCTAAAAAAAATGGCTTGTCTGTTGATAATTTAAGGGGACAAGGATACGACAATGCTTCGAATATGAAAGGAAAGCATGCTGGAGTTCAGCAACGCATCAGCGAAATAAATCCTCTTGCACTTTTCGTCCCATGTAGTTGTCATTCACTTAACTTGGTAGTTAACGATGCGGCAAAGTCATCGGGGGAAGCGGTCTCATGTTTTGATATTATTCAAACAATATATGTGTTTTTTTCAGCATCATCTTTGAGGTGGGATGTTTTAAAGAAGTATATACCTTCTTTAACAGTGAAATACTTGAGAACGACAAGATGGGAAAGTCGAATTGATGCGATTCGTCCAATAAGACACCAAATAGGTGAGATATATGATGCCTTACTGGATATTTCAAGCAATGAATCTTTTGATGCAATGGTCAGACACGAGACTGAGTGCTTGGCGTTGGCTATTTCTGATTTTAAATTTTTGTGCAGTCTAGTAACCTGGCATAATATTTTGAATCACATAAATGTTGCGAGCTAATTGCTTTAAAGCGTTGATACGAATTTGTCAAGTGCTATCAATGAACTAAAAGGAGTTTCAAAGTACCTAAATCGTATAGAAGTGACGACGGGTTTGCGAGTACAATAACTGATGGTAGAGAACTTGCAGAAATACTAGGCGTTGATTCGGATTTCAAAAATGCTCAAAATGTTCGACCACGGCGGCAGACAAGACTATTCGATTATGAGTCAAAAGATCAAGCAGTATAGGATCCTAAAACAAGGTTTAAAGTAGATTTCTTTTTTCGAACTCTGGATGTCATAATATCTTCCATAAAAAAGCGATTTAATCAATTAAAAGCTCACAATTCACACTTCTCTCTTTTCTACGACATAAGTGCGCTGAAAGATATGTCACGAACTGCTTTACTGGATAATTGCAGAAAATTTGAAACTTTTTTAACTCACCAAGATTTGAAAGACATTGATGCTCAACAACTCTCAGACGAACTA
>JAUMHM010000005.1:50281555-50295736 GCA_032362435.1 Melikaiella ostensackeni
GAACCTTCAAACTTTACAACAGACAGATGATAAGTCGGTGGGAGGTTGAATCGAAAGCTTGCTAGTAATCAGTTCAGACTATCGACAGTTTGCGATTGTCGACAACAACTGATCTTTTGCATTTCTGTGAAAGTTTCCGTGCATTTTCTTGTCGAGGAGCAGTTCGAGGAAGTTTTTGACTTCTACTTCCTTCACCCGGGTTTTAGAAGTGAGGAATGAAGCCAATTATCTCGTGATTCCTGACATTGCCAGGAGAGGAACTCTTCCATTTGCAACGATGTGAACTGTACCCAGCATAACACGGTTATAAAGACATTGGTGATTTAGAAGTCCGCACCCGCCTTTATGGCCGACAGTCGGAAGAAACGTACTTTTTCATTTCAAAATCGTAGAACTTTTGATAGGAATCACCCAGGGGAATAATTCTTTTTATCATAGATAAATACCTACAGAATATAGAAAAAATACAGAGAATGCGTAGAAAAGTATTTTTAACCTTGACAAAATTCCAGAAGTAGATAGGCAGAGTCGTTTCTGAATCAAAACGTAAGACGGAGCCTGGACCAGCTAGTGTTAGTGTGTGTCCTTTTGAGGTGAGCTAGTGTTAGTGCGTGTCTGTGAGAGATATGAATTTCGCAAACATGTTCAAGGTTATTTATTATTTCAGTTGAGCTTGTAGTGCATGTCTCTGTGCAATGAATTTCGTAAACAGATTCAAGGTTATTTCACATTAATATTTTTAAGGTGATATTTTGTTTTGTCCTTGCCATTTCTACTGCGTAATATAGTTTATATCAAGAAAACAAGGATGATTTATTGCTTACTTATAGATAATAGAGTCTAGACGTGTCGATTATAATGTAGAACCTTCTAGAAATTCAAGAAATAGAGGGATATATATGAATAGATAGAGAAAGTAAATGTGAAACGTATTTTCGTAAACAGATGGAAGGTTATTTATTATTTTAATTTTAGCATTTCAAAGTGATATTTTTTCCTTGCCATTTGCACTGCGTAATACAGTTTACATAAAGAAAACAAGGAATGGGGATTTATTGCTTCCTTATAGGTAATAAAGTCTACACGCGTTGATTATAATGTAGAACCTTCTAGATGTTTTCAAGAAAAAGAGAGAAATATATGAGCAGATAAAGAAATGAAATGTAGAAAGTATTTTCATAAACAGATCCAAGGTTATTTATGATTTTAATAACACATTTTAAGGTTATATTTTGTCTTCGTATTTTTCTACTGCGTAGTATAGTTTATATGCAGAAAACAAGAATGATTTATTGCTTCCTTATAGACAATACAGATTCAAGGTTATTTATGATTTTCATGACGCATTACATATTTAGGTTGCAAATTGTTATATCTCGAACGTTTAGATTATAGTGCAGAACCTTCTAGAAATGTATTGCATCATATAATGTAATATTGTGCAAAAAGTTTTCAAAATCTGGCAGAGAGGATAATAGTCTATAAAAGGAGGCCAGTTCTTCGTTTTCGACAGTCTGTTGTCAGATGTCAGATCGTGAAGAAAAGCAGCAAGAGCTAAAAAGTCGTTTGAACGTATTTTTGGAGAACATTCAAGAACTGAAACAAGTGATACAAATGCGAACAGACTTACAAACACTTACAAGAAAATTTAATACTGTGACTATCAAAAAGTAGAACAGTCAAGGTGGATTTCTCAAAACTAAACAAATTTGCTCTCAATAAAGACTTCCTTCCAATAAAGAAGCTCAAGGACCTAGAGCTGAATGAAAACTATGAAATCACAAACATCAAGAGAGCAACAGCACAATTTGGTGACAAGTTCTTCGTCATTGTAGAAAATAAATTGTTCGTTTTTCTGTCACAGAGGATGGCTAATCTGCTTAATGAGGATGATAATCTGCTGTTGGGAATTGAAAGATCCTGTCAAGATGGTGACTGAGAAATTACCGAAACTCAAATGTGTGAATGGTACATTTATTCATTGAAAATCTCATGTATTTTAACAGTAAGAAATTTAAGTAAATATTATTTTAAAACCAAATCCGAATTTTTCATTTATTAGGTTAAGGAGTGGTATGTAAATAAAAACAATCTATATATGTTCAAAAATAGTAAAGTGTATTCAGAAAAAGCTTAATATTAATACAAAGAGACTTACAAACTAGACTTATCTATTCAACTATTGTGAGAGTCGTCGAAACCTAACCATTTTACGAATAGCTTATTTCCACGTTTCTTGAGTACTTTTTCAACAAGATAAATGTCTGGATGCCCAACTTTGGCAAGTTATTGTTTATAAAAACTACCTGCAATGGTTTCAGTTGATAATCTTCAAGTATATACGTTACTGGCTCAGTATTTTTGACATTACTTACAGTAAATATTTCAGTTGTTCAATTTGGCGTGTAGCTTCTCTCGAAAACATGCTTAAACTTACTTATACGTACTTTATCTCCAACTTTAAATTTCGGTCTCTTGACTAATTGTTTCACATCATAATTTTTCCATACATTGAACAACATTTTTTTTTTTCATTCTGCTTAGTAACATCTTTTGGTTTCATTCTGATAGTTTGATGCTTAGTATCGCTGTAAGACAGAATTTGGTTTTTCAAAATATCTCACCACTTATGATTACCCTGCAAGCTAAATTTGGGGCCACATTTTATTGTTAAGAGTACGATCAAATCGGTCGCAAATTGATGCTTTTAAATTACTGAATGTTGAGTACAAATTTATTGTATATCGCTCCATAGGTTTTCAAAATGCGAGTCGTAAAATTCTGTGCCTCTATCAACATTTAAGTTTTTCGGCACACGTCCTTCATCGAGTACAGATTCCGTGGCTGCAGTTACATCTTCGCCCTTATTAGATTTAACAGGAACAGCCAAGTAAATTTTGAAAGTACGTCAATTACAGTTATACAGTTACAAGTACAGTTTTGTTTTCTCTTTCATATGATTGCATTTCAACAAGATCAGCTTGCCAAGTCTCATCAATGCCACGGATATTGAAGTGTCGACGTTGGCAATTTCTTCTAGCAGGCTTGTGCAGCTCCTTTACCAACTGCAACTCTTCAGTGGCCATTTCTGAGTGCATTCAGTCTGGTGTATAACTGACTAATAGGCTCGGAATTGCGATACACCGCATTTCTTGAGTTGATTGAGCATCAGTTTTCAATTCTTTAAAGAGTTTATTTGTAGAGTTTTCCAAAGTTTCAATCATCGTATTATTGTTAAGTACTTTGGTTCGCGAGGAAGCTATAACATCATAGATTGTCTGAACTTCATGTTGCATCATATGTTGTACAATATTCAAATTTACAGCATCATTTCGCTCTTGAGCTTCAGCCACATTACGCAACCTTTTGTTGTCCATATCATAATGTCCTTGAGGTGTGACTTTAAAGTCAATTCCAGGAGGACCACGGCTTGTACTCTCTACTCGCTTAAAATGACGTCCGAATGCATCGATACTCATCTTGCAAATGATGAAAATTTAAACAAAACATGCATTAATATATAATTCCAGCTTCTCTTAGTTCTTCAACAATTGACATAATTTCGTTTGTGTGGCTTGGATTTTCAGCTACTTGAGAGGCTAACAGTAAGCGTAATCGATCCGCCAATTCATTCGGGTCTTCCCGGTAAACGTAATCAAATCGCTTTTCCCCCTCTAGCGATTATGTGTTGTGGTATAATACATTTACCCGATGAATATCGCTTTTTAGTTCGACTATCTGCATTTTCTGTTGGGGATCTGGAAATTATTTTCTATATAAAGTTTTTTATATTTAAAGACTTTACTGTCACGAACTTCACCATCTGGACTATATGTTTCTTATAAGCGCTTATTGTAATATTAATTTGTTTATAATTTTCAAGGTCCTCGGAACTTATACAGGACTCTTTGGGAAGTTTTTAAAATAAAACTTCAAGCAAGCCTTCACTTTTGGGAAAATTCAAATTACCTTCGTGAATATAGTTCTGGCTGAAACTTATCAGAGAATCTCCCATCATTAATTAACCTACCCTTAATTAATTTTCTTACGCCGTGCACATTATACAGTTATTTATTTCTTTCACCTAACAACATAAGATATTTGTTTGTATCATCATCCTATGAAGTAGAAGATGTTTCTGAATTATTTTCCGCTCGACTAAGAGTTGACAACTCTTACTGGGATCTTCTGCCAATGGGCTTAAAAGTATCACTTAATGTCCGATTAACTGTTTCCTTGCCCAACTTTATTAACCCATGTGTTCGACGAATTGCTTCACTAGCTCTAGCAGTTTTACATAAAATATTTGTTTTCTTTTGAAAATTCTCCTCACGTAAAGACATGTTGATACAACAGCATCCAAGGTGTGACTGTTTCTATTTGATCATTACCTATGTATATATTACTTTTTAAGGTTAATGAAACAATTAAAACCTTTCCTATATCTACCTTGGTTAAGATTTCTATCCTTGTCGATTACAACGAATCCATACTTATCATTATGCCAGTAAGCTAAATACATATGTTTAAATTGTGAATAAGGCATGTCAGTATTTACATGATCCTCACTTATATGCTTCATGTTCATTTCATCTTGTTTAAATACGACAAGTAAATTAACATTATCACGCACAAGATGTTTAGGAATATGGGCATATGTCTGACTCGAGTAAAAAAAAATGGACATCCTTTTGTCTACCCATCTTCGGCCACCTTCGGATCTTTTAAAGTATCTCGGTGTTGGTAGCATACAGGATAATCATGAGCGATATCAAAATTACGATACATTCGTGTGTGGTCATTTATGTTTGAAATTTCTGTGTATTCAATTAAAATCTAAGAGTATGTAGAATCTATATAAATGCTGAAATGTGCACTTCCAAGTCAAAGTTCACTTCACGTACATGGACGGATAGTAAAAATTGATGGAACACCAGTGACAAACACAGTTTTGGTTTCTTATGCCATCTGTCATTTGTTTGAGGAAGCAAGATACGAAATCATCGGTATAGAAATTGATAGAAACAAAAATGTTGGTCTAACTAGTCTCATGAAAAATTATGTATCTCTAAATCCTGGAAAATCACGTTATCTACAGAATACTGGTTGGCTTGAAATAAATAATAATGATCAGTCACTAAGTATCACTAGTGGTTATTTTGATGTAGACATACCTCTTAGCATGATATTTAGTTTTGCTGAAGATTATCAAAAAATCATTTTCAGTGCTAAACATGAACTTATTTTGACGAGATCAAAAAGTGATGCAAATGCTATCTTGCAAACAGCCCCCACTGAGCTGTATAAAATTGAAATTTATAAAGTAGAGTGGTCATTGCCTAGCATTGTACTGTCAGATTCACGAGAATTTCAGTTGCTAAAATATATTGAAAAAGATCCATCAATTCCGAAAAGTTTTCGAACTTGGGCATTATATGAATATCCTCTACTTCTGACTACTTCCAACCATGTTTGGAATGCAAAAACCTCAACACAGTGGGAAAACCCGAGATTTGCTCTTCTAGGATTTCAAACAAACAGAAAAAGCAATACTAATAGAAGCTCTAGCCACTTTGATCATTGCAATCTAACAAATGTGAAACTACTTTTGAATGATTAGTTCTATCCTTACAGTAATTTGAATCTTGCCATTAATAGAAATCAGTATGCTCTGCTTTATGAAATGTACACAAACTTTCAAGCTAATTACTATGGTAAAGAACCACAATCAATCTTATCGAGAGGAGAATTTATAGAATATGCGCCTCTAGTTGTTATTGACTGTTCTAAGCAAAACGAGTCACTGAAATATGGGTCAGTTGACGTTCGTTTGGAATTTCAAACTAGTGAAAATTTTCCCGCTTATTCATTCCCGCACATTCGTCAGCATATCGCTTAATCTTGCATGATCGTATATTTGAGTATAAACCAATAAGTGATGGAGTGGAAAAGTTGGTATAAAACTAAAAATACTAAACTAAATTAAACTAAAACTAAATTATAAGAAACTAAACTAAATTATAACCTAGTAGAAATAGTTTAGTTTCATTCACGATGGAGTACATGGTGGATGTGCAGGGCTTCAACTTACCAGTAAATAAATTTGTATTGAAAGAATTGGCTATATTGCCGATCTGTGAGGACACAGTCTCAAAGCCATATAGTGTTCTCTTTCAATGGCCCTACAAGTGGAACTGCGTTCCATTAAAATGTAAGTCGATAAACATTTGGCTAGAACGCAATCATCATGGAATAGCTTGGAACCCTGGTGATTTACCGTATACTTTAATACCTGTAATACTCGAGAGCATTTTAAAAGATGCGAGAAATGTTTATGTAGAAGAATTGGCTAAAACAATGTGTAAAAATATGAATTGAAATTGTTGATATGCTTGGTTTGGAATGTTGCTCGTTACAGGGATTGCGTGATATGTTTACAATTAATGATATCAAATGTACACATCATATGTTTGAAAATTACTTTAATTGCGCAATTAAAAATGTAATTTTATTGAAAAACTGCATGTCTTTAGAGTAATTCTGATAGATTCGTTTTTAGTTTATAAATTTACTTATAGTCTACTTATTTTCAAGTATAATGTACTGATTTTTTAGAAATAAATAAAAAGGAAATAAAAATAAACTGAAGTTTTTTTTCTCAGAGCGCCCTCTTTCCTTATAATGAATGTGAATGGTAGATATGGCAACAGCAGGTCAGTGAACATCGTTGGTATTTAGAGTTTGAGAATCATCGTCCTCAACATTGAGAGATTACATTTGACTAATCAGGTTACATCTGATAGCAGCAGCAGTTTGAGAAAATGTGCTGCATTAAATATTTGAGATAGAATTAAAAAGCAGATGAGTCTTTATTCAAAAGCAAATTCACTTATAAGTACATATGATTTTCAGGTTGTATTAAATAAAAAAACACTAATTTAGATTTAACTTTTTTTCTATTCTTTATTTTCAAATCTTCCATTTAACAAAAATAATTGTACAAGCTCACACATATTTTTACAATGCGTATATTTTTACAGTCTAAAAATTATTCACTCTATTTTGTTTCCATTCTATACTAATTCAACTCTCATTCCTCCACTCACGTATTCAATAATAATAATAATCATAATTATTTATATCAATAAAAAAATAATGGTAATAACAATAATAGTCAAAAATTTTAATTTATACTAATACTATATACATTAGACATACAGCTTAGATTAATTATTGACTACTTCCATGGGTTTGTACATTCTTTTTCCATATCCGCATGGAAGTGTATCTGTGGTTCCGGGAAGAAGCACTCGTTTATCATTGTGCCAGCTCAATGCAACTTTTTTCTGCTTTATTGTGTGAACTTCGTGTTTCTTGCTTCGGATTAAATTTTGGTACTCTGTCAAATTTTGATATTTAACAGAAACTTTTTGTTATCATTGAATGTAATTTTTCTCAATGTACACTCTCTTACACCTTTAGCTTTCTTATTCACAGATTTTTCATTGAAAATTGTGTACGCATACGATTTTGCTATTAATTACCTGGATCACTATGGGTCAGAATGAAAGTGGGAATCAGAAGACTATTTATCATAGGGTGATACGCTCCAGTTGATGGTCACAAGAGAGATGTAAAAGATACCTTCTGGAACTCGTTAAATGATATACTAGGGACTAGCGATCCTGGCAAAAGAATAATTCTACTTGGAGATATGAATGGCTGGGTTGGCGTGCAACGCGAAGGCACCGAAAGGTCACTGGGCCATTTCGGAGACCCAAAAACGAACGGTAACGGGGCTAAATTGATTACCTTATGCTTAGAAAAAGGCTTGTTTATTACGAACGATTGGTTCAGACATAAAAAGATCCACGTGTATACTTGGTGCAGAGGCGAAAGTCACAGTATGATTGACTTTGTTGGAGCGGATGAGATACTGAGAGGGCTTGTGAGGGATACAAGTGTTACGAGAGGCTCTGAGTGCGAAACGGATCACTACCTCTTAGTTTCAAAAATGAGTGTAGGTCAAGGGTGGAGGAGAAGAAGAACTAATAATAAGCCGAAGCAGACGCGAGTTAGGATAGAGAATTTGCAGAAACCAGAAGTACAATTGGTATATCGTGAAAAGCTAAATAAATACTTAGAATATCGTAAAGGAGACTGGAAGACTGAATTGGACAATAAAAATGTAGAGAGTGCATAGATAATACTATGGGATAGCATCTTCAAGAGTGCGGTACTGCGGATATAGGGAGAAAGGCTGGAGATGCTGGGTGGAATGATGAAATCCGCGTGGCTATCAAAGAGAAAAAGTAAGCACACTCGAGAACATTAAATAGCGAAGGTCTTAGCGATGAGGAGAGGACTAGATTAAAAAATGATTACAGGGATAAAAACAGAAAAGCCAAGATACTAGTCAAAGAAAGCAAGGATAAAATCAAAGCGGAAAAAGATGAACAAATTCAAAATGACTTCGAAGGAAATAAGAAATGATTTTGGAAATGGGTTGAAAAGATTAGGGAAGGAAGTTCTAGCACTAAGGTAGTCGCAATTAAGAATGATGATGATGAAATGGTATAGAATTCGGACAAAGTGAAAGACTGAATGAGATATTTTTTCAAGAAATTGTATGGAGGTTAAGCTATGAAGCATAACAACCTTCCCTTTGAAGAGAATACGTAAGACGATCCCGTTGTAGGTAGCTGAAGAAAAATCAATATCGACAACATTATATCCGTGATTAAGAAACTAAAGAATGGTAGGGCTGCTATGAATACGTGTGCTGTGCATGGTGAAGTTCCAAATGATTGGAGGAAGGCGATTATCGTCCCAATCTACAAGGGAAAGGGTGATAAAGGAGACTGTAGTAACTATGGAAAGATTAGCCTACTAAGTACCGTGGGCAAAATATTTACCAAAATACTTATTGAGAAGGTCATGGAAATATCTAAGGAAAGAATCTGGGAAGTTTAGTGTGGATTTATGCCAGGGAGATCATGTGCGGATCAGATATTTAGCTTCAGAGAGATCATAGAAAAAAGTTTGAGATTAAACAAAAGAGTTTTCTGTGCATTTGTTGATCTTGAAAAAGCTTTCGATAAGGTGAACAGATCTGAATTTTGGGAAGTCCTGAAAGAATATGGAGTGAATGGTTTGCTACTAAGAGCAATAAAAGCAATATTCAATGGCAGTCAAGCGAGTGTAAGAGTGAATGGACAATTGAGCGATTGGTTTGATATAAAGCAAGGCGTTAGGCAAGGCTGCGTTATGTCCTCCTGGATGTTCAATATATACATGGACAAATGTCTGAGGATGGCCCTCATAGAGGAAGAGGGTGCTGATCTCAGGACAGTGAAAGTACGTGAACTGGCGTTTGCATTATAATGGCTTTGTGAAGCTCTTCACCTGCGTTGATTGCTAAAGAGATTGATCAAGCGACTAGTGTCGGAGCGACGTTGTGAGTTTGATTTAAAACCTTTTCCTCCTCCTCCTAAACATCCCGTACCCAAATTTACCATACGATTTCCTTCATCCCCAGTAGTGATACGAGACTAGAACCGAACGAGTTACGCTTACCCCGAGAGGGATTTGGCTTAATGGTATAATAATGATAAAATAATTATATCCATTGTTTGGAACATCAAGTGTGAGATTGGAAGCCTTCTAGAATAAAAAAGATGTATGAAAAAATGTTCTCAAGTTCAAATTAGATTTAACATACTTATCATGTATTAAAAGCAGTTCTCACCTTCTCTGCATATCGCTTTTTATATCTACTAGTCAAAGGAAGCAAGGACAAAATCCAAGCGGAAGAAGATAAGAAAATGCAAAACGACTTCGAAGGAAATTATTTTGGAAATGGGTTAGGAAGATTAGGGAGGGATGCTCTGGCAATGAGGTAGTCGAAATCAAGAATGCTGGTGGTGAAATGGTATGGGATTCGAACAAAGTGAAAGACTGTATGAGAAACTTTTTCAAGAAATCGTATGGAGATCAAGTTATGGAGAATAATAACCTTCACATTAAAGAGAATACTTTAGACAATCCCGATGAAGGTAGCAGAAGAAGAATCAATATCATTAACATTACATTCGTGACTAAAGAGCGAAAGAATGGTAAGGCTGCTGGTATGGATGGTATCACCGCTGAAATGCTCAAAAGCGGTGGCGGATATTTGTTTGTGTGGCTGAGCAAACTCATAAATACGTTTGCTGTGCATGGTGAAGTTCCAAATGATTGGAAAAAGGCGACTACCATCCATATCTACATGGGAAAGAGTGATAAATGCGACTGTACAAATTATAGAGCGACTAGCCTACTAAGTACCGAGAGCAAAATATTTACAACTCATTGATAAGGTCATGGGAATAACCAAGGAAAAGATCTGGGAAGTCCAATGTAGATTTATGCCAGGGAGATCATGTGCGGATCAAATATTTAGATTGAGGCACATTATAAAAAAAAGTTTGAAAGTTAACAAAACAGTTTTTTTGTGTATTTGTTGATCTGGAAAAAGCTTTCGATAAGGTCAATAGATCTAAACTTCAGGAAGTTTTGAAAGGGAAGGGGAGAGAATGGGAGAGAAAACAGTATGCAACATTGCCTTAAACGAAGAGAGAATAGAACCAGTTGATGAGTTAGTATATCTTGGAAGTTTATTTACTGCTGACAGAAAGATAGATTGAGAGATATTCATACGAGAGAATATGTGTGGTAAAACGCTAAAAGACAAAGTCAGTAATAAGTGGTTTCTCAAAAAATGTGGTTTGGAAGAAACATTGTTTGTACCCAGTGGGCGCAAAATTTGGCGATGTCTTTACGACATCGTTACGACATCTTTACGACAACTTTACGACATCCTATGTCCATGTCGTTAATGTGTCTTTGCGATATCGTAAAGACGTCGTATGATCTGACGATGTCTTTACGATATCGTAAAGACACCTTAACGACATGAACATAGGATGTCGTAAAGTTGTCGTAAAGATTTCGTAACGATGTCGTAAAGACTTCACCAAATTTTGTGCCCACTGGATAGTTTTGCATTCGAGCGATATTTGACAAGAAACGAACTAAACGAGGAAAAGTCTCGTTCAATTGTCAAAATTCTCATCTGGGTTCGTCCCGTTTCCACAAGAGTATCAGTTTAACCGACCGATGTCGAGTACATTTGACACTTATCACATGACTTGTTTCTTTATTCAGCTTATTATCAGTTGAAGTTTACTTTATGTAAATGTGGTTATCTTGATAGAGAATTTTTTCTCAACGTTTCCTCTTTACTTATTATCGACGTGCGACAATTTGAAATATAAAATAACAAGAATTGGATTGTATCATAAAGAAAATGTATAATGGCATATACGTATATAATCATAAAAATATAAAATAATAAGGAAAAAATTACTTTTTTGATACTTACTGTTTCAACACTTCCTCTATACTACTCGATCCTTACTAGGTTCAAACAAGAGTTTTTAAAAGTTCTTGAGTATCTCACTCTTTTATCTTCGAAAGATCGACATAATGGTGTATGGTGTATGTAATGGTGTATCATATTTCTCATAATCCTTCTTTAATCATCACTCACGAGGTTTCCTTGAAAGTTTTCAACAACTTTCTTAAGGCTCAACCAAGCTGCTTTTTGCACTTTGTTCATAGTTGTGACAAAATTGCGATCCCTACACATTTTCCGGATTTGAGGTCTATCGAATATTTCTGCTTCTAGTTTTGCATTCAATAGTTCTGGGAATTGTCCTTGAAGATATTTCATTAGCTAGCTTCTTCTCCTAATGCTGATACAACTGCTTCACGATGCCCAGTTTTATATGCAGAGGTGGCAGTAAAACTTTCGCCGGATTAACTAGTGGGAGGTTGATGATGGTCTCTGATCCTGGATCAAAAGTTTCTCTGGCTGGCCAATCAATCTTTTTCTAATAATTAGGTCGGTCTCTACTGTCCCATGAGCATAGGAAACACGGGTGTTTAACGTTACCGGATTGATGACCCAGAATTATTCCCAATATTTTGAAATCCCTGCAAATCCGCCAATTGTGTTCTGAATATTTCAATTTATCCGATACCAGCTTGATATTTTCGTAATTCTCTTTCAACGTAGTTGAATGTGCTACCAGTATGGGAGCTAAACATTCGTATTGTGAAGCAAAACAGCTTTCAAACTTCTGTTACAGGAATCTATAAATAGTCTTCATTCAATGGCTCTATAAATTCCTGGTTCCAATTCATCCATCAATCCATTTATGTCGTGATAGTGAACAAATGAAGGCTCTTTCTCGTTCGTGAAATATTTCCTGAAGTCTCTTTCTCTATTCCTATAATCAGTTCCTTTCACATTTTTCTCCACCAAGTTTTTCTTTTTGAGTATAGAAACCAAGAATTCGCTTGTTTCTTTGGATACTCCTAAATCTCGGATAAGATCGTTCAATTCTTCTTTCGAAAAAAGTTGTGTTTTTTTCATTACTTCCTACATATTCGTCATCAATGTCAGATTCACTAGAGCATTTTTCTTCGCTAGCGTCTTCTTGGTTCTCTAAACTTTCCTGAGAAGAAATAATCCGATTCCTTTAATACCTTGCTCATCCGTATTGCACATCTTGATGGGTCTCATTACTGTCGGAACATCGACGTAAGCAATGCTTCTTTTATTTTTTTGTTGAATCCAATTACATCGTTCTTGCAGAAAAGGCACTCCTCTTCACGAGTGGGTTCTGCCCATAAAGTTGGACATTTTAATTTAATATCTTTAATATTTTTTACTTTTCTGCCAACGAGTCAATTGTGATCCACAATAATCGCATATTCTATGTGGCACACATTCTTTATCCTGATCAGCATTTGTGAGATCATAACAATCTTCGTAAGTCGTTCTAATCGGCTCAGAAATTGTCCTAAGAGTATTTGATGTATAGAATTCACAGCATACGTAGTAGAATGAATCAGGGTCTCTTTTACAATGATGCTTCGAGGTGGTAGCTGCAAGATCAACTTTCGATAACCCTCATACCTCCCCAGGGCTAAGTATGAGGGCTTTCCGACTTTGACGAGGACAAAGTCAACTCGTCGTCGGACACACTACCGCTTCATCCTGATACCCTAATACCCTCCTGCAAGGCAGAACGTTCCTACTGGCTTCGTTACTCCAACAGATAGTGAAACCAATTATTCTACACATCCACTTTCAGGGCAGTTTTCATCGTTCACAGAATCTGTCGGAGTAGCAGGATTTCATCACTCGTTCAAGTAACAAGATCATACTGAGGAAAAATCTCGTTCAGCATTATCAAAATAACAAAGATGTATGCATCACCTGATATCACTGTGGGATCAAACATATAATTATGCAGTGCGAGAGCCTGCGAAATGCTGGAGCGTACGGTTGTTATCTGCATAATGCTGTCGACAGCATCAACTGATTTCCGACTAGCTTTCAATTTCCGCTAAGCGATAAATCGGACGAGTGGAGTCTGGTCTGTAGGATTCAAAGTTTTCCGAAGTTACGTATCAAAGATTATATGCTGGGACCGTGGTACCGAACCGACTCAGGATTTGTACTCAGCGACCTCGAAAACATAGGTTATGACCACTTTACATTGAAAAATGCATGTTTCACATGAAATTACCAACTTGCTACGTTTTGTTTGAGGGACAAAGTGTGACGTCATAGAACCACAACGACTTTGGATTCGTACTCAGCGACTTCGAAAACATAGAATATCACCACTTTTCACAGACGGGAATCATGTCTCACCTGAAATCAGCGATTTTCCATGTTTTTTGAGGTTAGGGATGAAATGTGACGTGATGGAGCCAAATCGTCTTCGTATTCGGGTTCAGCGACATCAAAAACTTAGGGTAAGCCTATTCTGGTTCCTTGGGCTGACAACATTTTTTTCGTGGAGCTGTGTTATTGAATCCCTCTGAAATTCGATGGAGAATCCATGAGTTGCAGACTCATCCCTTTGAGAGTCCTAAGAAGAATTTCTGTGTTATAATGAACGGTGCAATGCACATGGAAAAATAATGTTAGGATTTAATAATTTGCTGTTGCATCTTTTGATAATCATCTAGATGTCATAATATTTATTTTTCACATGTAAATAACGAAAAACATTCAATCCTTAACGTTACGTACCATAACGGGGGGGGGGGGAGTTCTGAAGC
>JAUMHM010000005.1:50295746-50308442 GCA_032362435.1 Melikaiella ostensackeni
CCCCCCCCCCCCCCCCCCCCCCCCCCCCCCCCCCCCCCCCCCCCCCCCCCCCCCTAAAATCGCCAAAAAGTGCGTGACGTAATACTTGAACGGCCCCTGACTAGAAATATCCAAATTAAATCCTTAGCACCTGAAACGTTGACAGTGATAGGCTGGGCTTGAGCTACAGAGGTCCCACTTGCATTGCAACAATTATTGGAAGTCTCTCCACACTAGGACTTTATAAATCTACATAGCGTCGACACAACGTCGATGCAGCATCAACGTGATGCGCGCGCACATGTTGCCAACTGTTTTTAGCCAAAGTGAGGTTATGTGTACTTTCAGTATCGGGTAAACTTCAACAGCAACAAATTCCAATAGTTGACAATATATGCGCGCGCATCATGTTGATGCTGAATCGACATTGTGTCGAGGCTACGTCGCTTTACAAAGTCTTATTGTGGAGAGACCTTGTGGTATGACCAGAAGAATAGGAGTAGGTTGGCACACAGCAGTAGGATTGGCGGGAAATTTCAATTTGATTAAGTTACTCCAAATCGCAACAGGCGTCCCAATTGCTTCTTGAAGTTTCTCTTTAGGTCTGAATTGTTAAGGGTTCTTCGGGATTCTTCCGGATGGTCCAATATCTCAGCGAATAATATATAATAAAACGAGGAAAGCAGGCAGAATCAATTCTCAATCTCAAATTAACTTAATTAGATAAACCCAAGTTTTGAAAAACCATGCAGCTTCCGGATTGGCGGTACTAAAAGAATCGAAATATTTAAAGGAGACCGAAATGATATGAATAAATTTAGAACACCGAAATTATCTGAATCTTGAAATTAAACTACACCGAGCGACCTCGGCAAGAGCTGCCTCTGGTTTTGGCACGAGCGGTTAGTGTCAAAATAAAATTTTTTGGAATGGCACGAGCCACAGTTGTCAAGTCAGTACTTGTGATTGGCAAACATTTTTCAACTTCACAATAGAACTTTATTCGGTAATAAATATGAATTTCCTTCCTACTTTCTCTTAAAGAAGGATCTAATTTATCGACGAAAAGAATGCGAAAAGAAAACGAGAAGATAGATGAGAGGGTTCGATAGAAGTATTACTTTTCTAATGAAGGGGAATTGTTTTCAAATGGGGGATGGAAAATTTCAATAAATCTGATCAACCTATTGAATCTTCGAAAATCACAAGAGATACTTACAAGGTTCATTTAAAAACTGGCAAACATGATTCGCGCGCTAAGCGCGAGACAATTTTCTTATTAGCAATCAAATTCTTAATATGAATCTAAAATATTTCAGAGCTGCTTCTAAAACAAAAACAGATTGCTGGTCATTATCGACTAGCAAACATTCTTCCAGGTAATTGAAATTAAAAAAGTAAAACTTGCAAAACTGAAAAACTTCTCAATTTAAATATTGAATACTCAACTACAAATTAAAAGCATTCAAAGTACCAGAACTCTTATAAATTTAATGTATTTAAAATTAAAATTAGGACATTTCTAATTCATCAATCCATCAAACTTTTTATAATGTACAACTAAAAATAAGAAGTCCTCATTTTTCAACAACATTCAATTGTGATGATTAAGAACTCTGTGAGTCCCAGTTAGACTTTTGTTTTGCTCTACAGATCCGATAGGGTTTGTTTATCGTTTTTTTATCAAGCATAAGCATTTTTTGAAAAAATAAACAATTAACCTTCTAGAATGTGGATCAATAATAAATTAAGGCTTTTTCCGTATTTGAGGCTTCTTTCTTTGTTTTTGTTTGAAAAGGAGCCATAAGCTTTTTCCTCTAAATTCCTTCAGGTTAAAAGATGGACATATATTGTTTAAAAAGTTTTTAAACATTAAGAGTTCAACGAATTTCTTAAACAATTAATAATTTCGAATTGAAAGTTTTAGAAATTAAAAAATAATACATTCAACGATTTTGAATTGAAAACGTTCAAAATGAAATAATATTAGATTATAGATATAATTTGAAAAAAAGGACAATATTTGGAATGGAATGAAAAGGAATGGAACTTGCATATCATTTCAAATATTACCTTAATTTCACTTTTTTAAATGATTTTTTTTATTAATTTTATTTTTTTGAGGCTCAAATTTGACAAATTATTTTCTCAATTTTGCACTATTTTGAATTTATTGTGGAGACATTCAATTCAAAATTGTTTAATTACCAATCCTTTAAACTGACAATTGTGCAACTATCAACTCCTTCAATTTGATATTCTACAATTTCGGAGAATTTGAAAAATCACACAATTTTGTACGTTTGAAATTCAAACCAAATAATTTAGTCTATTTGAATCCATAATTAATAAATCTAGAAATTCAAGGCTTTCAATATGAAATTTTGCAATTTTGAAATGTTAAATAGTGAAAGTGTCCTGACATTTTTAATATTTGAATTTGAACTATTATCGATTAGCGAGGATTTCAATTTAAAATTACTGAATCATTGACGCTATCAATGAAAAATTATTGTGCAATATTAAATGATGTAATTTATACTTTTTTTCAATAGTTTCATTTTGGAGGTTAACAAATGAAAACTCTTCAATTTCAAAGATTTACAATTCAAAGTTCTACATTTTCAAAGAGTTGCAATTGAAAATTCTTGAATTTTTAAGATTTACAATCGAATATTCCTCAATTTTTAATATTTGCAATGAAAGACTCTTCAATATTTAATGTGTAAAATAAAAAATGATGCAATTTTGAATTCTTTTTTGGAAGAGATCAATTTCTATGATTCGAAATTAAAAAATATTCTATTTTTAATACTGATAATTGACTATTTCCTAATTTGAAAAGTTCATAGTTCAAAATGATGTAATTTAGAATGCTCTTTGGAATAGTTTCATTTTGAAGATTTAAAATTGAAAAATATTCAATTTTGCAAATGTAAAATTGAAATTTATTCAATTTTATAGATTTGCAACACAAAATTCATCAATTTTAATGAATTTCGGTTGAAGATGCATTAATTTGGGATGTTTGAGTTTGAAATGATGACATTTTGAACGTTATTTTGGAATATGTAGTTCAATTTTGAAGATTTACAGTGGAAAATTCTGAATATTTGCAAATGAAGACTCTTCAATATGTAATGTGTAAAATAGAAAATGATGCAACTCAAATGTTGTTTTCTTTTGGAATAGTTAAATTTTGAAATTTTAAAACTGAAATCTATTCAATTTCATCGATTTTCAATTGAAAATTCTTCAATTTCATAGATTTGCAATTAGAAATTCAACAATTTTTATGATTTTTAATTGAAGATTCATTAATTGGAAATGTTCAGAGTTTAAAATGATGTAATTTTGAATGTTTCTTTTTATATGTTGTCCAATTTCGAAGATTCACAATGGAAAATTCTTAAATTCTGAATATTTACGATTGAACACTCTTTAATATTCAATGTGTAAAATAAAAAGTGATAAAATTGAAATTTTTTTTCGAATAGTACAATTTTGATGATTTAAAATTGAAATTTATTCAATTTTTTAGATTTTCAATGGAAAATTTTTCAATTTTGAATATTAACAATTAAAGACTCTTCAATATTAAACGTGTGAAAAAGAAAATAATGCAATTTTAAATGTTTTTTTGCAATAGTTCAATTTTGAATATATAAGATTGAGATTTGTTCAATTTTATAGATTTGCCATTAAAATTTCAAAAAATTTTATGATTTCCAATTTAAGATTCATTTCAAATTGAAATTCATTAAATATTATAGATTTTCGACTCAAAAGTAATTAATTCTCATCACTTTCAATTGAAAATTCATTAATTTTAAATGTTCAGAGCTTAAAATGATGTAATTTTGAATCCATTTTTTTGGAATTAAAAATTGAAAATTATTTAAGTTTGAAGATGTAAGATTGGAATCTATTCAATTTAATAGATTAAAAATTGGAGGTTCATCAATTTGAACGATTTTCAATTGGAGATTTATGAATTTGGAATGCTCACAGATTAAAATGATGTAATTTTGAAAGTTTTTTTTGGAATACATAGTTCAATTTTGAAGAATTAAAATTGAAATTCATTCAATTGTATAGATTTTCAATTGAAAATTTATCCATTTTCATGATTTTTAATTGAAGATTCATTAATTTATGATGTCTACAGTTCAGAATGATGTAACTTTAAATAATTTTTCATTAAAGAAAAATTGAAAATTATTCAATTTTACAGATTTGCAATTAAAATTACCAATTTTCATAATTTTCAATCGAAGATTCATTGATTTGAAACATTGAGAGTTTAAAATGATATAACTTCGAAGGTTTTTTTTTGGAATATGTATTTCAATTTTGAAAATTTAAAATAGAAGTTTATTCAATTTTATAGATTTTCAATTGAAAATTCTTAAATTTTATAGATTTGCAATTCAAAATTCAACAATTTATGATTTTTAATTCAGGATTCATTACTTCGAAGTGTGAAGAGTTTAAAATTATGTCATTTTAATTCACTTTTTTGGAATTGATAATTGGAAATTATTCAATTTTGAAGACGTAAAATTGACATTTATTAAACTTCATAGATTTGCAATATAAAATTCATCAATTTTAATAATTTTTAATCAAAGATTGATGAATTTAGAATGTTTACAGATTAGAATGATGTAATTTTGTATGTTTTTTCTTTGAAATATTTTGTTCAATTCTGAAGATTTACAAGGGAAAATTCTTCAACTCTAAATATTTGCAATTGAAGACTCTTCACTATTCAATATATGAAATAGAAAATGATGCAATTAGAATTTTTTTTCAAATAGTTTAATTTTGAAGATTCAAAATTGAAATTTATTCAATTTTATAGATTTGCAATTGAAAATTTACCAATTTTCATGATTTTTTAATGAAGATTCATTAATTTGAGATGTTTACCGTTTAAAATGATTTAATTTTGAATGGTTTTTCAGAATGGAAAAGTGAGAATTATTCAATTTTGAAAATGTAAAATTGAAACTTATTCAATTTGAAAGATTTGCAATTCAAAATTAATCAATTAAAATAATTTTCAATTGAAGATTCATGAATTTGGAATGTTTACAGATTAAAATGACTTAATTTTGTACGTTTTTTCTTGGAATATGCTGTTTAATTTTTGAAGGTTTACAAAGGAAAACTTTTCAGTTCTGAATATTTGCAATTGAAGATTCTTCAATATTTGATGTGTAAAATAGAAAAAGATGCAATTTGAATGTTTTTTTAATCGTTCAATTTTGAAGATTTAAAATTGAAATTTATTCAATTCTATAGATTTTGAATTGAAAATTCGTCAATTTTATAGATTCCTTATTAGAACTTCACCAATTTTTATGATTTTAAATTAAAGATTCATTAATTTGAGATGTTGACCGTTTGAAATGATGTAATTTTGAATGTTTTTATTTCGATTCGAAAATTGAAAGATATTCAATTTCGAAGATGTAAAAGAGAAATATATTCAATTTGATAGATTTGCAATTCAAAATCCATCAATTTTGATGATTTTCAATTGAAGATTTATTAATTCGGAATGTTTGCAGATTAAGATGATGTAATTTGAAAAGTTTTTTTGAAATATATAGTTCAATTTTGAAGATTTACAATGGAATATTCTTCAATTCTGTATACTTGCGATTGAAGTTTTCAATATTCAATGTGTAAAATAAAAAATGATACAATTAAAATGTCTTTTTTTTGGAATACAGGTAGTTCAATGTTGAAGATTTGAAATTAAAATTTATCCTATTTTATGAAATTAAAATTGAAATTTACCAATTTTCATGATTTTTAATTAAAGATTCATTGATTTGAAAGGTTGAGAGTTTAAAATGATATAATTTTGAACGTTTTTTTGTTGGATTATGTAGTTCAATTTTGAAAAATCGAAATAGAAGTTCATTCAATTTCATAGATTTTCGATTGAAAACTCTTAAACTTTATAAATTTGCAATTCAAAATTCAACAATTCCTATGATTTCTAATTCAGGATTCATTAATACGAAATGTTTAGAGTTTAGAGTGATGTCATTTTGAATTCTTTTTTTTGAAATTGATAATTGAAATTTATTCAATTTCATAGATTTGCAATACAAAATTGATCAATTTCAATGATTTTTAATTGAAGGTTCATGAATTTGAATTGTTTACAGAAGAAAATGATGTAATTTTGTACGTTTTTTTTGTTTGGAATATGTTAGTCAATTTTGAAGATTTACAATGGAAAATTCTCACATTCTGAATATTTGCAGTTGAAGACTCTTCAATATTCAATATGTGAAATAGAAAATGATGCAATTTTGTATATTTTTCTTGGAATGGTTTGATTCGGAAGATTAAAAATTGAAATCTACTCAATTTTATAGAGTTTCAATTAAATATTCTTTAATTTTTATGATTTTCAATTGAAGATTTATGAGTTTGGAATGTGTACAGATTACAATGATGTGATTTTGAACGTTTTTTTTTTTTGGAATATGTAGTTCAATTTTGAAGATTTAAAATGGAAAAGTTTTCAATTCTTAATATTTGGAATTAAAGACTCTTCAATATTTACTGTATAAAATGGGAAATGATGCAATTCAAATTTTTTTTTTTGGAATAGTTCAATTTTGAAGATTTGAAATTGAAATTTATTCAATTTTATAGATTTTGAGTTGAAAATTCTTCAAATTTATAGATTTGCAATAAAAATTTACCAATTTTTATGATTTTCAATTGAAGATTCATTAATTTGAGATGTTGACAATTTAAAATTATGTAACTTTGAATGCTGTTTTTCGAAATGAAAATTGAAAATTATTCAATTTTGAAGATGTAAAATTGAAATTTATTACATTTGATAGACTTGCAGTTCAAAATTCATCAATATTAAGGATTTGAATTGAAAACTTATTAATTTGGTATGTTTATAAATTAAAATGTTGTAATATTGTCGCATTGACATGATAGAATAATTCGCAAAACGAAAATCACGCGAAAAGCGAGCGGAAACATAGTAGTCAATATGAACAAACTAAATCGATGAATTTGAAGATTATTATAGTTAATAGTTATTAATTTCAATTTAAAACCTTGAGAATCTTTCAAGATGAAAGATGAATTTTAAAATGTATTATATTAGCTAGAGACATATTCAAATATTGTAAACATATAATTTCAAGATTCCTGAAGGTTTGAATGTCTATAAAAAAGAGATTTGAGAAATACTCGAGCGGGGACTCGAACCCTGAGCGGCTGGATAGGAGCCCCGGATCTCCGTTCACTTAACGACATCCAAAGCTCCCGGAAACCTTTATATCTCGGAAACAAATCGTTCGAATTGAAAAGTAAAGAATATGTATCACATCGATTTTTAAGCAGTTTCAGTTGTGATAAACAAAATGGAATATTTAAAATTTTTATGGATACCAGTGGTGGGGGGTAAGATGGATACTTTGGCATCGGTGGAATTGTTTGCAGAGGAGGGCAGCCATTTTTTGGACAGCAGAAAGGTGGTGGTCTGCAGTGGTAACAGAGAGGGGGTAAAGTACTAGTACTTCTCTCATTCGAAGTTTCACACGCCATTCTTTTCCCACGTGACTTCGTTGAATCGTGAAAAAAGTTTTGACCGGTACATACGGGCTCCAGGGATTTTTCCACCAGGAATCTCCGATTCGGTTTCGTGTGCTCGTTAAATGTTGCCAGAAGTTCGCCGAGATTTGGCTCAAGTTTGCTGCTACAGCTTCTGTCCTTTCTCACACTCTGAAAAAGTTTAGTATTGAATATAAATAATTTGCAAATACATTAATTAGATACGACAAAAATATCTTATATATCTTCTTTTATTCCTGAAGAATGAAATATATAAAGGGAAGTTTCATTAGAAGCGCTCGCATGCACCTAAACATTTGGTCAGGGGAGTGGAAAACTGCAGGAATTCGAAACGCCCTATGCAGCAAGTCGAGAATCACCACCCAGCTACTGTCGTCGGTTTAATGTTTCACATTTCAGAATTCACACTCTTTCCCCCTTTTTCAATAAACTTCCCCTCTTTACCCTTTTTCTCGTTATTTCGTTTAAATGCGAACTGAATCAACAGAACCCAATAAAAAAATTCAACTATTTTTAGTTGAAACCTAACCTTTTCGTTGAAAAGTCTGCAATTATATTTTTGGTTCGGAATTCACCTTCTTGGTTGAAAATTTAACTGTTTGGTCACAAATTCATCTTCCTTAGTTGAAAATTCAACTACTTGTTTGAAAGTTGAATTATTTTGTACAACATTCATTTTTTTTGGTTAAAGATTCATCATTTTAGTTGGAAATTCAATTTTTTGGTTGTGAATTAACTTTTTCGTTAAAAAAAAACATATTTTCGTGTTGAAATTTGAACTGTTTTGTAGAAAATTCGTCTTTTTATTTGGCTGAAAATTGATTTTTCAGATGAACATTCAACTATTCTGTTTTTGGTTAAAAGTTTATCCTTCATAAGATGAAAATTCAAACATTTGGTAGAAAATTCATGTATTTTGTCGAAAGTTCTTCTTTTTGAATGGAAAATTGATCTTGCTTGTTGAAAATGCATCTAATTGGTTGAGGATTTAAGTAAGTTGTTGAAAACGCATCTTTTTTGGCTGAATTCAACCACGGTCGGCAGAATCAAATTTGTCAGTGTGTTTCTTCTTTAACCCTTAAGGTGAAGAGGGAGGGGGTACACAATTTTATTCGTCAATAAAGTTTCAGTAATCATATTGTTACGTTCCGAGAGATGTGACTGACATAATAGTTTATTTGTTTCACAAGATTTCTCGTTTTAGAATCTAATTTAGAAAACTAGAAAACAGGCATGAAGATAACTACCAATTTGCAAGGAATAAATCGACAAATGCTCACTTCAAAATTTAAATCAATATTTTTATTATTCAAAATATAAAATACATAAAGGGAATAAACAATTATTTGAATCCAGAAAGTTTAAGTTATGGATCACTTGTATTTTCGCAAAGGACTCCTGGACATTTGTTCCTCAACCTCGAATTAATTCTCCTTGATTGTGTCTAGTCAACCTTAAAAAAAGAAACACTAATTAGCAATCAAGTTATTTAAAGAGAGGAATTTAGAAATAGAATGGTAAATTGAAAATGGGTACTTACGGATATTTAAATCTTGGAAATTTTCCACCCTCTTATTTTGAACACCTCCGAAATGCGTTTCAGGTTCCGGAATCTACACACTGAGTATGGCCTTGAAACAGGTGCCCGAAGTAAACGGATGACCTAGGGGGGTGAGGTGCCCTTGCCGTGACAGGTTGGCCTTCGCTGCTTGATCAGTTCTTGGTCTCCAGATGTCGATGTTGTAAATACTGAAAGACGGTGGGTCCCGCTGTGTTGACGGGCCGACTACTCGGTCCGGAAGTAAGGGTCGGAGGGTAAGACGATTGATTACCGGATTGAGGACCAAAGACGAGGGACAGACTTGAACTGATTTCAAAAGGGGTATTTTCGACGAGCCAGGGTCGTAGTGACCGAAGAAAAGAAGATGCTGACTGCTGATGGTGTTTTCTGACTGGTGATGGTGTTGTCTGACTGACTACTGCTTCAGAATCCGCTGTATTTATACACAGAATCACTCTTTGAGTACCCCTGGGGTTGAGTGATATTAGAAGTAGTAGTAAATCCGTGTGAATTGGAATAGCCAATCAATGTCAAAGATTTTAGAAATGTCCTTATTTGGAGAGTGGCTCAGTAGCAGAAACATTCTACCTTCCTACCAAGATGTCAAGGGGGTTTGTAAATTTGGTTGTACTGGTAAATATGTGTGATATGGTATGCCAATCAATTTCAGAGATTTTAGATATGCCCATATTAGGGAGATGACGTGTTGCCAGAAAGCATGTTATCCCTTCCAAGATACCAAGGGAGTTTAGACGTGGTTGTGATTTGTATGTGTCAAAGTTCCATCAGCGTAAAAAATCATTGATATTTTTAAAGAAATGCGAAATCTGCAGGTATTCATTGGGGGGAACTAAACGTTAGTTCCTTATGGAGGGACAGTTCTAATTACAAAACCCTACCACAAATATCATACTGATGAACGATATTTGGCGTTTTCTGTGTTTTAGATAGTGGTTTCCCACGAAAATATGGTATCCGGTGCATGGGAATGCATTATAGATATGTCAAAATTGTACAGCTGTGCCTTGTAGATTTCAGCAAGTGTAGGCGTAAGAGATTGAAACTTAAACATGTGTTCTTCTATTTTCATGCTCGTCTTGTTAATTAATGGGAGAGTCTCTCACTCATGTGAGTCTGTTGCATGCATTAGTTCTGCGAAAATTGATATGCACTGCCCATTTTTAGACCACTGCGTAGGTTCTGCCCTTTACAGCTGGACACGATGATAATGATTGGAAACTTGATTTTATAGAGGTCTTTACGACATTTAAATATGAATTTTTAACTTTTTATTTTTGATGTTGTAGATGAATGTTTTATACGGTTGTTATATAAATAATAATTATTATTATAATAGTATCATTTTCCCCTATTTCTCTTAAAATCGCCTATAACCTCTATATTTCAGAATTTTGGCAATTCTTTCCCCGTTTTCTTGAGCTGCGATTTATTTTTCAAATAGAAACCTATAATATTGAGAAATGTGCGCCACGATGAATACTTTTGCAGCTATATGAGTAACCCGCATTTTAAAAAAGTAGAAAATTTAGAGGACATTCAATTTGAAAGTACTCAAACTTAAAGACCTTTACCAAATAACTCTTTCAACTCGCAATTTGAGAAAGATTTTAAATCTTCTGAATAATAAGAATACCTAAAATGATATGTCTTTGTCTGAGATAGCCTTAAATATCTCCATTTCGAAACTTTAAATTTAATGTTTTTTCAATAAATATAAATGTATAATATCCACATAATAATAATGTTCTCAATTCTTTCAAAAGGTGAGTTTGTCGAGAATCCAAAATCTGAAAACTTACTAAATTCGAAAGCTTTTATTCAACCACCTTATAATTTTTTAAATTTTCATCTAAAAATTTTAAAAATTGAAGAAAAAATTTCAGGACTCGTGAAACAATTCAAAATCTTTCAGATTCTAAAGGCTCGACCTGAAATGAAAAAAAGCTTACAGATTTGAAGTTCTTTACTCGATAAAAAAAATGAGAAAGTCTTAAATATGAAAGTATCCGTATCTTCAAAAAAAATACAAAAATTTGAGGCGATTCAATTCGAAACTATTCAAATTTAAAGACCTTCACCAAATAATTCTTTTGAATCGCAATTGAGAAAGATTTGAAAGCTTCTAAATTTAGAAGCCTTCAAATTTAAAAACTTTCAAATTCAAACAAATTTTAATAATACATAAGAAAAATACATATTTTGTACATCTGTCTTTAATGAGCCGAAAAAACAGGTAGTCGCAAAGTCTATTTTTGAATTGTGAACTTTTTGGGTGTTCTTTTTTAGTGCACAACAAATTTTCATAAGGAAATAGATTTTATTTCGATCTTTAAGAAATGTATGATTAATGTTCAAACAAAAAGGGAAAAAGAGGAAGGAAAAGGAAAGAGTCAACCAAAACCAACCTCACACTATTTATTTTCTCCATCTTTTTTATACTACTGGGGACCAACATGTTACGAAGCCAATTTAGACTTCCTCATTAGGGGTAATTTATAGGAAAACAACAGGTATAAAAATGAAAAAATTTTAGATTAGAAAAACATCATTACCTGGAAGTAAACTAGCTGTGAATTTGATATCGGTTATTTCCACTTTGTTTGCATTTATAATTGTATGGTGCTCATTTTTAATTAGCACTTTGCTTCCTCATTATTACTAATTAGAAAATATATTTGCTTCTTCATAGAGGAATCAAAAATACAGAAATACGAGTAGGTCAACTAACTCGTCTCGAATCAACGAGTCTTTTCTGTTTTTGCATCAAATTTGAACTATGTTGATGAAAGAAGTTATACTGTAAAAAAACAGATTTTTCAAATACTCTAAATGACCAAAATGACCATAACTTCCTTACTCTTCAGTAAAATGCATTAATACTATAGGTCAGTCGATTCGTCTCGAATCAAGGAGCCTCTTCTGTTCTTGCATCAACTTTAAATTATGTTAATGGAAAAAGTTTTACCATAAACCTGATTTTTAAAATATTATAAATGATCATAGATTCTTTAATCTTCAATGAAAATTATTAATATGTATAATATGTCAATCGATTCGTCTCAAGACAAGAAATCTTTTACATTCTCGCATCAGCAGCTTTGATTTATGTGAATAAAAAAGTTTAACTATGAAAAACCCATTTTTTAAATATTATAAAGTGCTAAAAAAATGGTAATGATTATTTTTAGAAATCCTTCGGTCAGTTTTCAGATATTAGTGGTGATTTTTATTTAATCAGTAGAAAACTGAGATCAGCTCCATTACAGAAAGATTTCTTGATAAAATGTAAGATTCATAGGTTTTTCCAAAAAAAATTTTTGATATCAACAAGAAAGTGTGCTTTGATTTTAATAACAGAAGAAACAAAGAGACATTTGATGAGACCACTAATCAATTTAAAAAGTCTATTTTGAATTATTAAATGACATCTTTGCTGGTTTTTTGAAAGACATCGTCTTTTTATTGACCCAAAGTATATAAAATTGTAAAGAAGATGTTTTTTGAGTTGG
>JAUMHM010000005.1:50346462-50369465 GCA_032362435.1 Melikaiella ostensackeni
ACCGTTACAATAAATGCATTACTCTAGATGGAGATTATGTCGAAGAATAAAGCCAATTTTTCATTCAAAATATCGTTCATTCATTGTCAGGCCGAAGACTTTTCAGCCCATGTAGTAATGCTTTGAATGTGTCAAAAAAATTTTATTATTTTTCCTAGCTACTGGAAAAGGAACGGAATTTGTTCAGCCACTTGGGGACTCGTGACTATATTATTATCTGAAAACGTTTGAAATCCACTTAGATTTGCTTTTTCTGTTTTTATCATTTTCTTCAATTCTGTTGATTCGTTCTCCATTGTCAGATCGTTTGAAATTATTCTAACGCAAATTGTGTATTGAATTTTTCAATTCAATTTAAATAACGCTTTTATTCTTGTGATGAAATGTGCTCACGTTTCGCTTATTCTATAGATGTCATTGTTTACAAACTGAAACATGGTGTCAATTCGATGATTGTAAATTCTTGCTGCGATGCTGGCTGAGCTGAGACTATGAAAACTGGCGACTGATTATCAGCTGCTTTTCTAGTCAACATTTCTTCCTTGAAATTTCAGACTCTTGCTGGTTTATCAATGTTTTTAAATTTGTTACCTTGTGTCTCTTTATTGATTAAATCACGAGATTTAGATCATTGCTGGAATTTTGTTTTCCCTCGGATCTTTATACACATCACAGTTCACATGTACAAATTATTTGTTATATAGACACTTTGAAATTCGCTTTCTAGTTTTCAATTATTGTTGAAAGGCTGGCATTTTTTTCTTTTAGAAACTATAGAACTGTTCGCTGCGGCGTTATGGCTGAACCATTGTTCGATGCGTATGACACATGGGAATTTTTGAGGTGTTGCATACGTCGTATTTATATTCACTCGCGTAAGTTTTTCACTCTCGAAGGACCATTTTGGTTATGATTAATGACTGCACATCATTTATTTATCTCTAGTGTCTTTATTCTTAAACAAAATGAATATAAATTCTCTCGACTGCGATCGACGTCACAGCTATTGTTCACACATCCTACATTAATCTCCAGTAGTGCCTCAAGAGGTCGTATTCTTAACCTAAGCAAATTTCAAATCAAAGCGCAATAAACATATTGGCGCGATCAGTGACTTTATAACAAAGCTTCAGCCAAGGTTCTGAAAATATTCGGTTGAAATTAATATCCTTGTCAACGGTGCTCTCAGAGCTCTGGTAGTTCCAGTAACTTTTGCGAAACTCGTTCTCAACAATTGACTCTACCTCTCTAGAAGCGTTCAGCTGAGTAGAGTCGCGGTTCACACTATAAGAGCGACACAGATAGTATCAAGCACTCTCAGGGCCGCATTTTTTCTGTGGAGATACGTCGTTCCTGCCGGAGTGGGACACCCGGATAGTATGTTCCGTAGGAGCTCAGACTGCACATGACACGCTCTGCACCTAACTCTGGGAACTCCTTCACGTTAGATACGACTATGGTATAGTATACCAAGGTGGCAATAACACCGTCCTAGCACGTGAAAATAACACCTTTTGTGCCTGAATTAAGTTCAAATAATTTGAGGAAAGCAAACGTTAATTCCTTCGACGAGAACTGATCTCTTACATTTCTGTGAAAGTTTCCGTGCATCTTCTTGTCGTAGAGCTGTTCGAGGATGTTGCTGACTTTTTGAAAGTGCCTTTATAAGTTTCTAGAAGCTTTCAGAAGTAAAGCATCCAGAAGAAGTAATGCACTTTCTCACTTCTTATGTTACAATCCAGGCCAAGGGTCTCGGCCGCCTGCTTCCCAGTCTTGTGAAGGAACGCCCCTTTGCCCATCATCTTGTGGTTCTTGACCATTTTTAGTAAAGAATCTTTATCATTCACCACTATCATTGACTTAAATTAGGGATTCGCAGAATGATAAAGGTTGGATCGTGACACTATTGAGTGCAGTTACTCTGTTATTGCTAGTTCAAATAAAAAAAATCTTAACTACTGACTGTTCGTTGTTTTTCTAGAACAATTCTCTCTACAATACCACGTTTTCCAAATAATACGTCAATCATGTGCTTCTTTGTTGAACGTGATTTTTCGGCCTTTACTGGAGTCTTTTTGTCTTCGAAGAGCCACAACTTGCTCCGAAATTTTGTTGGTACGTCATCATACGACAGCCAAGTTTCATCGTCCTTCATGATACTGCCAACATTCCGGATGTCCTGGACTCAAAGCGTTCAAGCATCTTCTTGCACAATTCCACCCTATTGTGCTTCTGCTCGTCCGTCAGTGAGTGGGGCACCCAGAGCGAATGAACCTTCCTTACTTCCAAGTGCTGTTGCAGGTTGTCATTGACAGATCGTGCACTAATCTGCACTTGTTTCTGATCTGTCGGTAGGTGATACGTCTATATTCTTTCATGAGTTTCTCTACAGCAGCTACATTTTCTAACGTCACTGCTTCTGCTGGCCAACCGGAGAGCGGGTCATTCTCCACACTAAAATCATCACTTTCAAATTGCTTCTACCATTGTGTTATGGTCTTCAGGGAAGGACAATGTTTCCTCGGAACAGGAGGCACTCCTTCAAAACACTGTTCTGCACATATACTGCGTGAAATATTGTATCAGATAATGATACAATATTCGGTTTTCGTCTACGTCGCCATTTTCCAAAAGTTCCTCACTGCGTGCTCGGAAAGTACTTATCACAGCGAATTGGCTTGGACCCTAATTTTCATATTGTTTCAGTTCGTACTCTTTTGATTTAATTATATAAAGTTGAATCTTGTGAAAAGTATTTGCTGAATGATCAGCACGTAGATCTGGGAACTCTGTTTCAAGTAAAAACACTATGAACTTTCATTTTGAAATCCACCAGATTTATTGTAATCACAAATATGCCACAGAGGCGTACAAACACTCGCGAAACATCGATAAAAAATGGAATAAGCGAGGTATGTAAGTAAATTCGTTAAACAGAGCGAATAAGAGAAATTCGGTTCTCTAAACATTTAACAACTTGAAATAATTGTAGAATACATATATCTCCATTTAAAAAATGAAAAATTGGCAATAAAGTACTGTTTGGCTTATATTTTTTGTTATTTTATGCATATGATTATCTCAAAATTTCCTAAGAATGCGTGGCGCCGCCGGCCGTGACAAAACTACTTTTTTTATTTAAGGATTATTTGCATGGACAGGAAGTAAGCATACTTTATGAATCGGACGTCGGTAACTATCTTTAGCAGTTTTCACGGTGACTACTCTTACTCGATTGTCTTTACCGGGAAAACATTCAGTTATTTGTCCTAAGGGCCATTTAGAAGGCGGAATATACGGAAGTTTCATAAGCACCATGTCTCCGATGTTAATATTAGCTTTTACCTTTTGCCATTTAATCCTTTGTTGTAATTTCTGATAATACTCAACATACCAAAGTTTCCAAAAATGTTCAGTTACACGTTGAGTAGTTTGCCATCGGCGAGCAAGATTTTCCATAAGTTCCAGGATTAAAGGTTCAGGAATAGAAATTAGTGGACCTCCGATTAAAAAATGTCCTGAAAAAAGATAGGAAAAATCATCGGGACCACTCGAGTTCGCGGCTACCGGCCTTGAATTCAGACCACCTTCTATCTGACAAAGAACAGTATATAGCTCTACAAACGTAAGAGTGAGATTGTGAGCGATACGTTTAAAATAAGTTTTGAGACTTTTCACTCCAGCCTCCCAGAGACCACCAAAGTGTGGAGCTGAAGGGGGCATGAAATGCAATGTGATAGAATCCTTTTCCATAAAATGTTCAACGTTTTCATCAGCTACTACCATTTTAAACGAGCGTTGTGATTCGCGATCGGCTCCTTGAAAATTCCTTCCATCATTGCTATATAAGTCAGAGGGTGAACCACGACGAGCAACGAAACGTTTAAAGGCTGCCAGAAAACCTTCAGTAGCATAGTCACTGACTAATTCTAAATGTATTGCTCTGACGGAGAGACATACGAATAACGCAAAATAACATTTTCGCGACTGATAACCACGACCTTTGCCTTGTCTCACTTTAAAGGGACCAACGTAATCGAGACGTGTGTGTTGAAAACACCTAGAAGGAGTGACTCTTGTTCCTGGAAGGTCACTCATTTGTTGAGACGGCGTTTCGGCCCTTTGTCGAGCACTAATTACGCACCTTTTAATTAGATTTCTTACGAGATTTCGAGCACCTATGAAGCAAAAATTTCGTCTCACCAAATACAGCGTTAATTGAGACCCTCCATGAAGGGCTCTTAGATGAGCTTGCATAGCGATCAATTCCGAGATACGACCTTTGGGTAAAATCACAGGATGCTTTGCATTAAAGGATATGGGAGCGTTTTCCAATCGACCTTCAACACCTAACAAGCCTTGTTTATCAAGGAAAGGGTTGAACGTTTTTGAAGAGCTTATTTTGAGAATTTCAACCGTTTTAAGGAGAGCTTGTTTTTCCCTTTTAAATTCAATATTCTAAGCCTCTTTTAGCCAATAAAGTCTAGCTTGTGAAAGATAGTTAGTTTCGTCCGCTATAATTTCCCTAAGTTTAATTTGAAGTGGGCTCGACAACTTATTATCTTTCTTAGAAAGCAATTTTTAGTAAAGAATATGAATAAATCGATAGCAATATGCCGTGACTTTAAACAATTTTGGTCAAGAACTTTTGTGTGGTAATTGACTAAGTAAAGAAACAGGAGTTTCTGCTACACAAATATGAACTTTAGTCGTTTTTCGTTCCTTAAGATCTTCAGTGGATGAAGGTTCTGGTGTTAGTGTAGGCCATTTGACAGAATGGCGTTGCAACCAATGTTTTCCACACCACCATAATTTATTACTGAGAATCTCTGACGGGGAGAGACCCCTAGATGCATAATCTGCTGGATTTTCAGAAGTAGGAACATACTTCCATTTTATAGTCGGAGATTTACTTTGAATTTCTGCAACCCGATTGGCGACAAAGGTGGGCCAAGTTGACGGTTCTTTTTTAAGCCGGGCCAAAACAGTTAACGAGTCTGTCCATCCATACATAGGAACATTTTCTAGAGTAAGGTCTCTTACCACTTTATGAAATAATTTTGATAGAAAGACGGCAGCGCAAAGTTCTAAACGAGGAATTGGAACGGTAGCTGATGGGCTTACTTCAGATTTAGCTATGAGAAGCGTTACCTCCGGATCATAAAAGTCTCGTGAAATTCTTAAATATACTATTGCTCCATATCCTTTCATGGAAGCGTAGCAAATCCGTGTAGCTCATAGACAGTTTTATTTGATACTTGTTCTGTCCAGCGAACAATGTGAAGATCCTGAAGCAGTGGAAGGTTCAAGTAATAATTCCTCCATTGATCCAGAAGTTCGTCAGGTAATTTTGCACCCCACTCTAGTTTACGTTGTCAGAGTTCTTTCCTTAAGATCTTGGCCACGAGAACCACAGGGGTTACCCAACACAAAGGATCGTACAATCTCGAAATAATTGAAAGGACTATTCTTTTAGTTGCTACTGGTGGATCTACTATCGAGATTTTAAATTGAAAAACATATTTTTTGGCATTTCAGTGTAAGCCCAGAACTGCTCTACTTTCAGTTTCTTCTTGAGAAAAACTGATCGTGTTATTATCCGAGAGCACGTGAGAGTTGTTCAATATTGTGGGATCATTAGAAGCCCATTTGTCTAGGCAAAAACCTCCACTAGCGAGAAGTTTATCCAACTCGACGATCTTAAGAACGGCAGAATTTAAGTCATCTGCTCCAAAAAGAACGTCGTCAACATAAAAATTACGTTCTAGGATTTCTTTCGCTGAATGATATTTTGATTCTTCATCCTCAGCTTATTGTTTCAAAACGCAGTTAGTTACGTAAAGGGCTGAGGCAGTACCGTAAGTTACAGTAAGAAGTTGAAAATGAGAACTATTTTGAGACGGATCACGTCTGTGCAAGATACGTAGGTAGTCTACATCACGAGGATCAAATAATATCTGTCGAAACATTTTGCAGATATCAGCTACCATTACAAGTTGATAAGAACGACATCGAAGTATGATAGATGTAATGTCAGCTTGTGGCTTCGGGCCTACCTCTAATTTATCATTGAGCGATTTTCCAGAGGATGTAGGGGATGAAGCATTGAAAACTACGCGGACGCGGGTAGTACTACTTGCTTCCCGGATTACGGGATGATGTGGTAAATATACCGGCTTTGAACTAGACTCTGTGTTTTCAAAATGATTTTTAATTTCTCGCATATGTTCGAGTACTTCATATTCATTTAGAAAATTATTATATTCACGCTCTAATTCTTGATTACCTTTTAATCTACGTTCAATTCTAAGCAGCATAGCTTTTGCGATATGAAACGATTCACCAAGAGGTTCTTGAGTATCTTTCTTAAATGGAAGACGCACAACATATCTACCATCTGCTTTGCGACTATGTGTCTCACATTCTTGCTCATTTTTCGTAAGGTGAATTTTTTTAGGAACCTTTTTTAGTTCCCAAAAACGAGTAAGATCTTTGTCAAGATCGTCTATAGCAACACAAGTATGCATGGTGATTATAGTGCTCGCTGAAAGAGTATGATTTCTCAAAGACCCTGAAATAATCCAACCAAATATTGTGGTTTGAATAGTAAAGTCTTTAGAGGGTCCTTGTATTAAACCAGGTTGCAAAAGTGAGCCATAATAATCAACTACGATAACAAGATCGATTGTATTATTTGTACAAAAAGGTTCAGGATTTTCTAGCTCAAGGTCAGAGAGATATTCCATCCGAAAGTTTGTTACCCTAGGTGGTACTTATTTAGTGACACTTGGTAATACTAACAAGGATAGCAAGGTGCCTGGACTATATTTATAGTATCTTAAGGAAAAGCAATTAAATTGATTCGCGATTTTGCTGTCCTGATGTAGACATCATACATTCCTGTAACTATTGCCTCTACGGGATAGCGCTGTGCACGTAGAACTTGAGCCATAGTTTCAGTGAGAAAACTTGATTGAGTGCCTTGATCCAATAAAGCTCGAACAACGAATTCTCTAGCGTTACTTCAACGAATTTTCATTCTAGCTGTCGGTAACATTGCGCTTTTACTAGATACATGATGCGTTTTAGTATTAGAATTAGTACTAGATGTACATAGTTTCAAATGAGAATGCGCATTTGACCTATTAGAATCCGAAAAATGCTCTTCTTTGGTCGACAAATTACAGGACTTGAAGGCGTCAAAAGGGGCTTGGTTTTGAAAATTCTGAGTTGGAGAAGATTGCTCGCTGTGTAGCAAGGAATGGTGCTTACGTTTGCATTGAATAAATATTGATTTGCTTTCACAATTGCGTGGCATATGCCCTTGCTTTAAACAATTAATAGAGCGACGATGCTTACGAGCAATCTCCTTTCTTTTTAAAACAGGTTGAACTTTGAATTGAGCACATTGATATAAGGCGTGATTCTTCACCGTGCAATAATATTGTAACAAACGTCACAAATACCACAGATGCATGCTCCTGAAGCACGGTTTCGACACCTCGAATAAAACCAACGCTTTTCCTCCAATCAACCCAACAAACCTGTCATTTAATTATGCACTGATTTTCGGAATGCCAAACCCCTTCAACATACCAGTCCCGGCAGTCCCATTTGAAGCAATTAAACAAAGTGATAGCCACTTGAGACTTCCGGACCGTAATATTCGAAGTTCAAATGACACTCAAAATATTAAGTCAATCTCTAATTACGAAAAAATGGATATGATAAAAACACAACACTCGAGTCCACACGAGTTTGGACAGCCGGATCGAAGCTCAGCACAAAATAAAAACTTAGGAGCAACTCGAAAAGACCCCACGAAACTGGCTAGTTCAGATAGAATGTTCCCTTATACTACCGCATGTGAAACAGATAACGACTGTCTTAAGAACAAATTAAGTAAAGAACCTAGCTTCAATCTTGATAGAAGCAAACTAAATAGATTCAGTCAAACTTCTTTTGTTGAAAGCCGAAGTGAAGAGTTTCTACAAAAAACTCCTCAAATCAACCCAGTCATTGATGAAAGTAAAAACGGCAAACCTAGCCTACAGGATAGACCGCGAAGAAGTAATATAGGTTTTACAGTCAATAATTCTCGCGATTATTCTTCGGATAGGGACACAGTCTATAGTAATAAATCTTCCAATAGAAATCGATTCGGAAATAGAGACTTGGGCAAAATTGTCCTGGGATTGAACCTGACTTCTGACGGTAAAAGCGACCCAAGTCCAGACGGTTTCCTAAGAAAAATATAGGATCGTAGAAGACTCACTAGGGTGTCTGACGAGGAATTATGACTAGTAATGCCAGTCTTATTAGAGGGAACACCGTCAAAATGGTTTAAGAACCATGAGAAAGAATTTTACAGCTGGCGTAAGTTTAGGAAAGAGTTTAGGTCACACTTCGGCGACGATGACTTCGAAAGAAGAGTCAAAAAGCAAATACAGACGAGGACATAAGATAAAGATGAGTCTATCCATGACTATCTTACCGATATCCAAAGCCTGATTAATTTGCTCGAAGACGAGGTTCCGATAATTGACCAATTAGATTGGGTTCATAGAGGCCTATGACCCGACTATCATAAAGTCATTCATCACTCGGAGTATAGATCTTTCCGAGAGCTATTTTGTCTCGGGAGAAGCTGGGAAAAAGAATGGAACGTATACATAAAAGAATACAAGACCCCACCTCCTCCCGAAAATTCTTCCTCAAAGAATTCGCTTACAAACCTCACTCGACCCCTAAAACTAACAAACAAACAGCGTCCTCAGCAATAACAGATGAAGAAAGGAAAAATGTCAGCTATCAATACCGAGAAAAGTCAGGGATCGAATAACCGCAATAAAACTAGCAATCAGGCTAGCAATTGGAAACAGACCCTCCACAATAGTCTTAAGAGTGGGGGAGGTCAGCAGAAAGCGAAAGTTTCTGCTGATAGTAAGAAAAAGAGCGAGTATTTGGTAAGAGACCCAAATGAAGTGGTCTGTTTCAATTGTGACCAACCAGGACACTACCGGAAGGGTTGTGCAGCCCCTAGGAGGCTCCGCTGCTATAAATGCAAAGCGTTACGCTTTACGACTAGGGATTGCCCAAAGTGTTCGGGAAATGCCAGGGAGAAGCAGTAAGCACGATCCTTGCTGCTTCTCAGACACTGGTGACTGTGACTGAAACTTCGGCTACCCCGATTAGATCCAATTTGGGTGTCAGGCACAATTGTAACTACCTTTTGGAAACTAGGGGCCTCTGTATGCTCAAGGATCCTCCCAACTCTGCGTTTTTGCCCCGGACTAATGTTAGCGCTGATTGGGAAGCCTCACTGCGGCTCCAGTCTTCAGACTCAGGCTCTTGAAGCGCAACATATCAGGCAACAATCGACCTGAAAGAGTTTCAGGGAATCAACATGTCCGATGACGAATTAGGTTACGAAACAACACCGGACAACGATAGCGTGGTTAGTGGGGACGGACCCATGGAAATATTAGTGGAGGCTCAGAACCACAGCCCCCCTGAAATTATAACGTCGAACTGCGTAGATCAGCCTGTTGGCCTAAGTCAGAGTAGGCGCCGCCTCCTTGCAGAAGATTTAGACTTAATTAGGGCGATGGAAGATAGTATCCCGGAAGCGGAATTAATTAGCGGAATTGTAGAGACTACAGAAGTTGCTAATAGGATTCACGTGATGGCAACTATTGACTACCAATAACAAAAGACGGAGTGACTCGTATTTGTGAAGTCAGGGTGGCCAGCAACGTCGATACCGAGCTGATTTTAGGGCTGAAGGGCCAGGGAAAACTTGACATGGCGTTCCTCTCACGCCCTCGAAAAGTTTTCATGTCGGACTCTCAGGGTAAGCGCTACCCTTTGAAACAGTGGTTGGTGGAAGAGGAGAGTTGTAGTGGCGTGGCCGCTCTACTCGAGAGCGAAGAAAAGATTTAAAAGAGTTTTTGAGAATTAAGCTCCCTCCTGAATCGCAGTGCCTATTGGGCGCGACCCACCTCATCACACACACCACTGACATTGGGGGTCATGCTCCCATTAAAGAGAGATACCGCATAGTCTCCCCGAAAGTACAAAAAGCAATGTAAGAGGAGGTTGATAGGTTGTTGGCTGAGGGTATTATCTCGGAGTCCTTTAGCGAATGGCTTGCGCCAATAGTGATGGCCCGTAAACCCAGAGGGAAATACCGTTTATGCCTTGATTTTCGGAAGCTGAACTCCATTTCCAAGAAAGATGCGTATGCTCTCCCCTACATGACATATAAGCCGTTGAAAAGTTGCTGGAGCTTCGGTCATCCCGAAAGGCATCCTTTTGAACTTAAATAACCCTCTTCCCGGCACAGTGAACGCAGTGTAAGGTTGACTATCTTTTTCCAGCGGTATCTGATTAAAGGCGGCACACTTAAAGCACGTATCATTCACACAACAACGCCGGCTTACCACGTCCAGGCTAACCCTACGGAAAGGGTCCACAGGGTCCTGAAGACCGTGATTGCATGCTTCCTCCAAGAAAACCACCAAGACTGGAACTGCACCTACCGGAATTTCGGTTCGCATATAACTCTGCAGTACATGGAACCTTGAAAGTCTCGCCGGCGTTCCTGAATTTTGGGCGAAGCTCCGTGCCCTATAGATTGATACGTAGAAACCTGGAAAGGAGCAACCAGCATATTAAGCCTCAATCGGAGGAATGGGTGAAAAGAGTAGAGCGACTGGATTACCTACGCGACTTAGTCTGTCGAAACCTTGACCAAGCATATGAGACTCAAGCGAAATATTACAATGCTAACAAAAAGGTTAGAAATTTGAAAGTAGGGGACCTAGTTTCAAGGCACAATAGAAATTTATCTAAGAAAATAGACGGGATCGCGGGGAAACTGTTTCCAAAGTTTGAAGGCCCGTTCAAGATAAAGCGGCGATTGTCCCCGGTTGTTTTCACATTGACGGGCCTAAACGGAAAATTTGTCGGTAAAGAGCATGTATAAAAATCTAAAACCCTTCGTCTCCAATGACGAGCCCGATCATAAGGCCTGAGTAATAGTCGAGATAATTTTGATCCTTAGGTACCGAAATCTAACTCCGAAATGGGAGCAAACCCAGCTAGTCCATCCCGGTGTACCAAGAATCACTGGCCCCTCCCAGAACTCCAAGATATAGGGAATTCACTGTGGTCTTGAAGACGGACCCAAATCTTCGATACCTATCCGCCAGCACTCATTCCGGATATTTCTACCCGGCTCCTCTAGAACCACCCAAAGTCCTACCCTTTGAGGACCTAATAGAACGACTCCCTTCGATGCTGAACGCGAGTTTTAAGATATGGAGGGCTGGTTGCCGGACGTGTCTCGTCAGTCGTTTCGCTATGAAGGCCCCATCCCCTGGCGTTGTTGGAAGTGCAAGGAGTTGGGGAACAAGGTCGGCCAGTGTCCGGATACCCGGGAGATCAAGTTCTGCTATGGCTGCGGGAAGCCTGGGGAGACCAAGGCAACCTGCCCCCATTGCAGTGAGATCTGGGAGTCGGACCTGGTCCCGGCCGGCCGACGGGATCGCGCCACGGGCCAGTACCTAGTTTGGAAGCATTACCTTGTGGATGCGCATTACAATGTGATCCACAAAGCAAAGAGGAAGAACGGGAAAATTTAAAATTTCGCGAAAGCGCGCTTCTTATAATTTTTTTACGCTATGTATTTTACGAGTCTTGAAAAGTCAGGCTAGGGCAAGTGCCATTGTAAATCGATCATAATAATTATCTTAGTTTCTTTTCTATGTCCCTCCGTAGAGAGGACAAAGATTTCGTGTTCGACCTGGCGCCGTCCATCTTTTCATAGTGGCTCGTAGATTATGTCATGCTGAAGAAAGCAATAGAAAATCATAAATAGAACATTCTTATTCGTTTCGGGCAAGGAATTTGCTAGGGCCTTGTACAATTGAAGTACTCCAAACGTATAATTTTTATTTTTCATTTTCCATTTAATCGTAATTCTGCATTCTCCAAGAATCTATTGCTCTTAATATGATAATACATGATAGTACACCTATATACAGATATGATAGTACTTAATGATAGTACACCGCCTGTCGTTATCACGAGGGTCGTGATTAAATTTAGATTTCCTTTTGTACAAATTCCGGACGCCAATAAATCACACACAGTTTTTGAAAATTTCGGAAGAATGAAGGGAGGAGAACGATTGGTATTTGGTCCGCGCAATTAGCACTTCTGGAAAGTCTAAGATCATCTATTGGTTTTAAAGGGATAATGGGAACACCGTATCGCTCGTATCAATTCCGGAAAACTCTGTGTCAATACTTCTTCTCTTTTGATTTAAAATATGGTAATCACTCAAAATCCTTGCCCTTAGATAGTTAGAAAATGCATTGCCAAACACCAAGTACCGAAGTTCCAAAGCTGCTTACCGAATACCGAAGGCCCAATACCGTGTACTGAGTACCGAGAGAAGGAACAGCTGCAAAATTATAAGTGAGGTACTTAAAACAAGACTAATTAATATCGAATTGTTACTCTTGATCCGGTCGAGATGACGGGGTGCATGATATTTCATTTTGAATTTTAAATGTGTTGTGGTTGTCTAAATTCATCACCGAGAAAGAAGAGCACCTTGGAGTTGGACAATCGTTGGAACGAACTTGTAAAGATTTTTTTTTCATTATTATTTATTTATATTCTCTTGTTTTTCGGGTACTGTATGTCGCAGAATGCAATAATTTGCTTGCTTAAGTCATGAGCGATTTGTAGTCCCCGGCTAAGGTTGGGGGAGTTGTGACGAGGTGTTTCTCACCTATCACTTAACACTTCTCACCGGCACCGGGGCTGCCAGAGAAAGGGAAAAACCTTATTCAATTATTGGTTCCACCAGACCGTAGAACGAGGGTCCGCCTCCACAGTGGCACTTCTGGGTTTCACGAAATTTGTTTATTTATGCTCTGTCGTCTCATTCTTGTTTAATATGTACACGAGAGTGCCAGATGTTTACTTCGAAGGAACACAGTGTACCAGGGCCCATAGGAACTGCCGTGTCCATACCAAGGTACAGAGAGAGAAAGGGAGCTAACCGAGTTCGCTTGTCATTGTCGCTCCCATTGGGACCCACGCACGAACGGCCCTCTCGGAGTGCAAGAGGAGGAGACGCGCCAATCACGGCGCACCTACTGGAGGACCAATCCGCCAATGGACAGGCCACCTTCACTTTCCTAGAGTCCAGCACCGGAAGCCCCGGCATTGACACATGGCGGCAGGATCACCTATTTAATGAATTAAATAAATCCTTTTTCTCATCCATTATTAAGTCTTTTTTTGGAGATAAGAGGATGAGAAAGGAAGCTCGCATTAAAACTCAGGCTCATTTTGCTAATATATGTGTTTCTCGATTTGCCGCCAGAACTTGCGGGAATTAGTTTCGGTGAAATTCAGCAAATTCATGTAAAATCAGTGCGGGTTTCGGGAAATTGACCTTGTAATGTAACGCCTCGAGTGAAATTTGGATTAGAATCCACGCGGTCGACATTTTCAAGTGTATCGAAAATGTTGGGGTCGACCACGTGATGTTAAAGTGGCAAGATTGGGATTCTCTTTTTCCGCATTGATTTCAATCGTGCGTGAAGTTCCTTTTTTTTATATATTCGTACCACTTTTGAAATCTCGTGAATTTCCCTCTGAATAAATGAAGGATTTATGTAATTTGTGGTCTTTTATTTTGTGGTTAGGAAAAACCCATGCCCCTGCGTTCTTTTTATTCTTTGCAGACAGTCTCGGAAGAATTAGCACGATGTATAGTTCATCGATTCGCGAATGAATTTCTTCCACGGTAATCCTGAGATACATACAAATCTTTTTCTTTGCCACTAATCTTGGGTTTATCGGAACAAAGAAAATAAACTAATTTTCTTGTTTTCGTTGATAGTGGCTGGCGCCCTCAATTCGATTGATTGACTTTTCTATTTGAATATAAAAGCTAAAGTAAGCCATTTCAGTGTGGGCAGTTTCTAACGGGCAGAAAATACCCTCACACTGTCGACAACCGATTCAAACAAATCAATAAAGTTCTGCCATTCAAGATAATCACCAGAAAACTTAGGCAGCTCTATATCTTTTAACTTTATAGAAGAACAAGAAGCATGCGAAACATCAACCTTTCTCAATACGATTGAGTCTAAAGTGCTATTTGTGACTTTAAACTGTGTGATTATTTCTACAAAGAAATCATAAGCTTCAAAAAAGATTTGTTCTGCCTTTTTAAATACATCTTTAGAAAAATAAGTAATATTGATCTTATCTACTGTTACCGCTTCGATGACAATCTCTCAATGTTGTTGTTGACAAAGGTTCCAAGTTTCCTTCAAAATGTTGAATCTTCCTTCATGTCGAAATTGAAGACAGGATTAGATTCTGGAATGCTCGTAAATTATAAATCTATTAAGAGTAATTTTCTCGAACAGATTATTCTGACTCTCATTTCCACAATTTCCATGTTTTTTAGTTATTGTTCACTGTTTTGATTCGCACGAACCTTACTTTTCTTGGCTTTTCAGAGATTCTGAAATATGAATTTTATTCTCATATAAACCGTAATTACACTCTCACTACACGTAACAAATGCCAGCATGGATTTTATCATCCGAAAATGTTTCTCGTACAATATTTTGAATATTTAGTTCTCACAGATCACGACCAATCCGTCTCGAGGGACCATGTTTTAGTTCGTGTTCTTTTGATTTAATTATATAAAGTCGAACCTTGTAAAAAGTATTAGCTGGATAATCTGAACGTAGATCTGGGAACTTTGTTTTAAGTAAAAACACTATTAACTTTCATTTTGAAAGCCACCAGATTTATTTTAATCACAAATATGCCACAAAGGCCTGCAAACACTCACGAAACATTGATAAAAAATGGAATACGCAAGGTATGTAACTAAATTCGCTAGACAGAGCGAATAAGAGAAATTCGGTACTCTGAACATGTGAATTACACGGCGTTCAAGAGCTCTCTCGTTTCAAGCTTATCAGAAACAGCGCGAGGGGCAAGGGCTCATTCACGTGGTCTTCTAATTTCTTCAAATGGCGCGAATTCATATAATGAGTCATAACAATAATATTAGACTTGAACAATTGATAAAACGTTCTTTTTCATAACGTTTTCATACCCTGGGATTTGTGTGATATAATCATTGATTTATTAATCACTCTTCCTGCGTTCTAATTGATAAAAAGGACTTTGGTTCTTCATTCGTATGCATTTCAAGCTTCAAATATTGTAGAGACTGAAATCGTAGCTGATTCTTTTCTGGAGATATCTTTAAATCATACGTTTGCATACACAAATATGCATATCAATCTTGACAGGAGCTTGAATTTGAACCATTGAATACCATTATTTATACCTAGAAATTAATGATATAACAGTAGAATGTTAAAATCAGTTCAACAACTGCTTTTTATGCGTTTTTATTCAAAGAAAAAGCATGATCTTTAATAATTTGAATATACAACTCCGAATATGAACTTAATACGTATATCACTCAGCTTGTCCCGGGACCAATGACATAGACTTGGTGATATGATGGTCCCATTTATTTTTCTTCTCCATATTTTTTAAATATGTCTGTGAATGTTTTTTTATATTTTTTTCAATTTTAAATAAAATTCTAAATATTAGTGTAAATATTATGTGACAAATTTTTAGTACGTATAGTTCAATTCGAAAAAAATGAACATGAGAGATTGAAAGCTTGGGTCTCTCAGTGACAATGTCTGGTATCCTTATTATGTTAATATACCTCCAGGGGCGTACCGAGTCTCATGAGATTGTGGGGGGGGGGTGGGGTGAGTTATGTTAAAAATGCCGACTCGATTAGAAAAATTTGCCCACTGTATAATACAGAATGATTTTACTTACACAAAAAGAATCACCTATACATAAAGAACGTGCATATGTGTATATTATTTTTTTTTAATTTCTATCTACTGTTAGGTGGCTTACATGCAAAAACAACCATTTTGTTTTGTAGTATTTTTTATGGGTCCATATCAAAAATAACATAAGATAATAATGAAACTGCGAACCAAGTCAAGTGCTAACTCTTCGTTGTTTCAATTGAGACCAGGTTTGAACAAACTTTGGACACGTTAATTTCGTTCACAATATCCTTCGCAGAAAAAAGTAACATGAGAGAATCTGAACGATCATCGCACATTCTCGTTCGGATGAAATCCATAACCTATTTCAATTTAATAAAAGATCTTACACATGACGCCGAAGAAACAGGCGAAGTCAGAACAAATCGGACAATTTTGTATGCCCACGGCAAAATCTTACGTGAATTGTATGCTTTCTTCGAAATATCAACAAAATTCTCACATTCAGTACACGATTCAAGAAGCGTTTGTATTTCTGCCTGAATGCATTCGGGTTCTTGTTAAGGGATTCCGGTTGCAATCCAACAATAAAATTAATCGATACAATCATACAATTTTCCTATTGGCTAGTTTTTTTGAAATTTTCTGAATTGTTTCGAATTTCAAAAGAGATTCTTCTAAGTTTTTTCGAATGCTGTTCGTATATACGTCAAATACCGCTTTGAATTCTGCACGGTAAAACGTAAAAAGATCAAGAGTAATCGCAGTTTCGGGATTTTCGTCGAGTATTTTTGATGCTCGTCGTTTTGGATGTTGTTTAGCGAAGTCACTTTCCGGACTGTTATTCAGTTTTTTCGCAAATGATACAGAGATTTCGATAAATCTATTCAAATGATTTTCATCCTTCATTTCTTCGCATGACTTTAAGTCAATTTAATCATCTTCAAAGCATCGACGACATTCAAATTTTCACTTTCTTACTACTGTGTTAAAATTTGTATTTTAAACAAAATATTTTTCGGGAAAAATGAAGAAGAAATGAAGTTGAAATGTGAAACGTTTTTAAGGAGGCCAGATGCAGCTGCACGAGTTTTACTATCGAAACCAGTAGAGTTTATTCTGATTTTTTCCAAAACATCAACGATTCCTTCGAAAGCAATTCAAACAGCTTTAGTTGATTCCGCTCGAGCTGTCATCTTGTTTGAGATCAGTTTTTGAGAAGCAAGAAATTTTCAATCTTTTTTAACTCTTCGCTTAAACTTTGAAAGCGATTGGTACTTCCTGCGAGAAACACGTACAAAGCGTGCAGAATATCGAAAAATTCTTTGATGGTACAACTCGCAGTGGATGCTGTCTCTACAAAAATATTTATCCTGTGAGCTTGACAAGGAACATATAAGATATTTTTGTTACATTTCCCCAATAATTTCCGCTGTGCACCATTGTACTCGCCCGACATGTTTCTTGCAAAGTTGCTAGATTGAAAAATGAGTTTTTTTACCGGTATGCTTGAGGAATTAAGAGTTGTGAACGTTTCTTCAGCCAATTCTTCTCCAGTTTTCTTCGTCAACACGAGGTCCATCTTCAACAATCGTTCTACAGGTACAGGTTCTTCGTTCCTCTTAACAACGTATCAGATGTTACAAGACGATCTTTATGCGACGAGTCTGGTCTTGTATCATTTCCTATGACATTCTTTTTCTTACTCTTCAAGTATCTTTTTTTTTCTCTGATGGATTTGTCCAGTAAAATATCCACATGAGCTTCTCCATTGATGAAATGACACAAGTCACTCATAGCTGCTTGATGGTATTCTGGAGAAAAGTGAATAAATAATTTGCCCAACTTATTAGCTCCACGACTTTTCATCTTGTGCCATTGTTGTACATCATCAGACACCCATTCTTGCTCAGAATGTGATCTGCCGACTTGTTTTTGAAATAGAGAGCAAGCAAAACAGAATGCTGCATCTTTGCTAGGGCTGTACTTTAGTAGAGGATATTCAAAATACCATACAGAGCTCACTCGACGCTGTTTGTTTGTTGGTATGCTTGTATTAGCAGGAAACATGCTTCGCTTTGCCTGAAATGGTCCGATGGCGATTAAATACTTTCGTTCATTTTCCGTTAGTGTTTTTTTTTCGCCTACCAGGATCGTGCTCCACCGAATTTTCATTCCCAGTATGCAGAGCAAGAATTTCGGATTGAAATTTGCTCTCCACGTTTTGCATCCAAGCACATTTGTCTTCAACTTCATTGGTGGATGTTGGCGATGAGGACGGTGGTGAATATGATGGCATTGACGGCGATAGTGGTGGTAGAGATGACGGAGATGTTGGCGATGGAGACGATGATAATTTTTTATCGGTAGATAAAAACGTGCTCGTGCGCACGAATAATTTCGCGCGCGTTGATTTGAATTCTGATTCTTCTTTGTACAATGATTTTTTTTTGTTCAATAAATTCTGTTCGTTTTATCTAGAATTCTCGTTTAAACGGTACCCCATACGTTGGGACAATTAATGAATAAATTCTGAAACTGGATATGTGTTATTCTTGTACAAAAAAGGAATTATTTAAAACATTTTTTTCAGATCAGTATATTGCAAATTTCATTAAAATTTTGTTAAGTTTATAAGAACATTATTCTTTCAATTTTCATATTAAGACCGTCAGTGTCGATTATTACGGAATTTTCCGTAAGATTTGCCGGTCAAGTATAGCACTGGGACTAGTATTATGGAAATCTCCGTAATCCAGACAAGCTGGAAATGGGATAGGTGTACGAAACATTCCATAATTCTAGACAGACAGTACCATCACGATATTTTCCTAACCATTTACAGTGTTTATTTATAATGAATCAATGAATTAATTGATATGAAAAATCATTTGCGTTCGGTGAGTCCACATGAGATGATTCACGGAGATTCATAAAATAGATAAGTCATTGCTGAAGTGTACGAAATTCTTCTGCGTAAAGAGGTAATTTTCCCATACTTTGAGTTGAAATATAATATTTTACACGAGAAGATAACAAATTCTCTTCGCAGAGTTCTAAAAAGTTCTAAATGAGCTTCGGATCGGAAGTGATACTATGAAATTTAAGCGTTTCAACACTACGATACTAGAAAATATCTAAAAAAAACCTATTTCGTCACAGCTCTAATCCACCTGACAAATATGTGAAAGTAGAATTACTTAAGAGGGCAAATGAGATAACGACTAGAGTATATATACTCGAATAAGACATCATGATTTTCATTAGTTAGACTATTCAAAAAATTTTCTAATAATTAGTTTGCTCCCGTAGGGAAAATGAGTTCCATAACTGGTAGTCTACTCTTCATCTTACTGGTATTCTCCAATTCCGTTGGTAAATATAATAGTGTTATATGATATCTAAGGTTTTTAGTCACGATTTTAATTGTAGCAGGTTAATTCAATTAGTAGGAATTAGCAGAATTATTATAAGGCTACTAACTGAAACTTTTAGAAGCTGTTTACCAATTGTTGCAGTGCTCATTTCTACTAACAATTAGTACTTTTTCCACATTCCCTAGTTCTTCCTTATTTGTTCATACTCTCTCCACTTTACGGGTTTAAGAGTCTTTGCAGATCCATTACCTATTTTCTTATTCACAATCCTCATATACTACTTTACCAACTATTTTTACAATATCGTCTTAAGCATTATTCTTAATGCTGTACGCTTGCCACCTTGCGCTGGGCTTCCATTCCCTCTCACCACTGTTAATCTGAATATTGCAGCTCAATTCCGCAACACTACAACCGTCCTTCTTCTACTCTCGAAGTCATTTTTTAGCTTTTCCCTACCCCGTGCAACGAGCTCTCTCACTCTCTCAACTCTTCTAGCTTCTTCATTCATTCCTCACTTTGACCATTTGTATTCAAAATCTACTTTTGCCTCTCTTCCATACTCACCTCTCCTACCTCGTCACCTGTACACCTATCTAACACATGCAATCATGATTCCTGCTTATACCGACATATTCTACACAGATTTCATTCTTCATTCATTCAAAACCTATCTGCTCTTACCCACTAGCCCGCTCTGAATCTTACCACTCTCTTTCACCTGCTATCCTTTTCCATCGTTTTTAGATATTCTGGTTCCCCCTTACTCTTTACCATCATATACCAGCTGTTTCTCTCGTCCTATTTCTTTCCTCAGCATGTAACCTAGGCAGCTCCAACGCACTTCCATGACACATCTCAGAAATCTATCATGCAGACTCTCCACACTCTTATATTCCTTCCATAACTAATTTTTCCACTCCATAACTTGACACTGACCACTAGCTTCTCCAACATTCACACTCTCAACCTTCAGCCGTCCTTGAACCTTCTCTTCCCTATATACTACACTCGTTCCATTACTTTACTCGCACATTCCAATCTCTTTCTCACCTGCAGCTCGTTTCCTCCTCCTGCTTTGAATCAAATTCCTAGGTGGCAGAACTCCTCCACAAATTTCACCACCTCGCTATTTATCTTTCATTCGTACCCTACTCCACACTCTCTATTTTTAAAATACATTAACTTAGTCTTTCACACATTCGGCCTTACATTTTTTCTTCTCCCTTACTCTTTAAATGCTCTCCTATCTTGCTTTACCCTTCACATTATTTTCCACGCACGCTAGTAGTCACTGAAAATACTCCGTCAACTCCTGTATCCCGATTACCTTATTTACGCTCTTCCTTTCACTTCCTTCCCCTTCCTATTATTTCTCATTCTCTCCCTTCCTTCACTGCTTTCCTGACTACATCCGTATATCTTTCCTCCTCCCTATGTCTTTTTTCACTTAACATTCTCTCATGATCTTTTTTCTCCGGTTAAGTTTTCTTTTCTCCATTTCCCCTTTTCCTTATCTTCTTACACTTTTCTTCATCCTGTCTTTACTCTTCCTGGACTCGTCGTCCTAACAAATTCAACCCGCCCCCTCACCATTTTCTTTCAATCTCACCTTCTCTCTTACCTTACTAATCACTCTTTTAAGTTTTTCCAGCAGCGTGTCTACTCCTTTCACTTCCATAATCCCTACCTCCTCATTTTCCATTCTTTCTCTATATTCTCCTAAATTATCTGCCCCCTAACTGCTCATTATTAGTTTCCTTTCCTCCATTTCTTCCTTTTTTCCCTCAACGCGTTCTGGTCCTCCACATCTCAATGTCTCTGTCACCAAAAAGTGCTCCGAGCCTATCTCATTGCCCTCGTCCATTCCAACCACCAGCTTCCTTATTTTTTCTTCTGCCAGAATGTAATCTATTACGGTGTCCCCTTTAGTTGTGAGCGGCATTCCCCCTCTTTATCCCCCTTGGTGTTGCTGTTACAAGTAAACCATTCTGCCTCTCCCAACATGTCTAGAAGCCTCCTGCCCGCCCGATCGTCCTTTTCCTCCGTATTCTTTTAATTTTCTTCCTCTACCACCATTTTCTTTCTCACTCCTGACATCAAGCCACCCATACTGCTCCCTTTCACGCGATTTTTTTTTCGTTGCTTGCATCTTCCACACATATCCTTTCGGTAAGGTTCTTTTCATACTTCTCCACTGCTTCTCATTCACTCACGTTCCGCTCATCATTACCACATTGCACTTCTGCAATTCATCCCAAAACCCTTCGTCCTTGTATTTCAACCCTGACACATTCCAGATTGCTACTTTCACTTGTCTCTTCTTGCATTTTTTTCTCTTCTTTCTTGCATTCAATTTTTTTTGTCTTCCATAAGCCCCACGGTAACACCTGTATTCTCATTACACTTTTTTTTTACCTTTCATTCACTTTTTGTTTTCTCCCCTGCCTCAAGTCTTCTACTCAATCGTCCTAAATCCAAACCCCTCCGTTTACCCATATCCTGTCTTTCTTCAATATCAATAAAACAGTTTCGTTTACGGTCGTCTAGATAGGAATTTGAACGCTTTTTTCTATTTATCATGAGGATTTTTTTGCGAAAATAATGAAGGACCTTAAAAAAAGAAAGCCAAAATATTTTTTTTTTCAGAAGAATCCTTTCTGTTTCAGCGAAACCATCTGTTTTCGGCAACACGCAACTCTTTTAATATCAATGAGAAAAAGTTTTTTACTCTATTTCCAATAGCATTTTTGAGGTCACTAATCATAAACAATTCGCGAAAAGTTATTATTTTACCTTAAAAAATAAAATAAAAGAGTTACAAATCATTGGAATAGATAGTTTCACTGATACGCAATGAACGACATTTAATACCTCATTTTCTAGAAAAAAACGGCAGTTGCATATTCAGTATTCTAAGTACTGAAATTTATATACTTTCATTTGTTCTTGCAGAATTAGGTTTACAGATGAGGCCAAATAACCAGAATAACCATCTGAAAAGGCCGGCAGAAAACCAACTAGAAACTGAAGAATTTGAAGGTAATATGATACGTCCATTTTATAAAAAGATATTGCAAAGAAAGGTAAATTGGAGAAATTCAATAATGTCCTTTTTTATTCATTGTAAAGAAAATTGAACAGGGCTTCTTTTTTCAAATTTTGTAAATCACCAGGTGAAAATATTTATGTGGAAATACATGGGAAAATTCGAGTAAAAATCGATGTGAAATTCGGGTGATATTTTGGAATGTTTCACGTAGAATTCCACGTAAAAATTTCAAACGCTATTTCCAACTGATGCAAATATCTCGTAATATACGAAAAAATGGATGTCATTTTCAGATTTTGAATAGGTACTGTGCGAACTTTCTTAACACGTCTAATTCCACATATCTAGGGGTGGTTTTCAAAGTTTCCCGTTTATGGGAAATACCTCATAAATTTCCACTAACAATAAGAAAATGTGTTCAGTAGCCGTTACAAAAAGTTTCCTAAAAGTCGGACATAAACGCTTTTTGGTAACTTTTAATATTCACTTCGAGAACCTCTATATTCAGGACTATAACGATTACCGCCTGGATTGCAGCGATTACCAAACTCGAAGCGTACCCGTTTCGACTTCGGTAATTGTTACAATGCAGATTATAGAGGTTCTCGAAATAAATATTAAAAGTTACCGAAAAGTCTTTATGACCGACTTTTACAAACATTTTTATAACGGCTACTAAACACATTTCCACTGTGT
>JAUMHM010000005.1:50384522-50396711 GCA_032362435.1 Melikaiella ostensackeni
GTTTTAGCTCGGGATTTTCTTCGCCGTCATGTACCGCTATCTCACCCTGTTGGGCGATGCCGTGCACGTTGGAGCGTGCATCGCTTTTCCGGCCTGCTCTCTTCAACTTTGACATCCCTCCCTTCTTCTCTGACACCGGATTCCCGTACCGTGCGGGCGGAATGCCAAGATCACTGCATTGGCTTTTTCGCGCTCCCTTCCATGGTGGTCGGTTGGGTCCGTTAGGTTGGAATTTGGGGCTGTACTTGTCGAAGGGTCTGGCTCTTCCACGTGCACTTGTATGGTACACTTACACTTTTCACTCTGTTAACATTTCCGTCGTCGTTCGCCCCATTGGCGTCGACGCGTAGCAAATTGACGCCGGCATCGGTTAAAATATCGTCGAAATCACCCGATGTATCAACACGGTTTTCACTCATTTCTTCACTGTTTTTTAACTGTTACACAATTCGCAACCGAAACACAACACTTATTGTTCACAACCGAATCCACCACCGTTAGGACCCGGCTCGAAGGACCATTGTTATTTATAATAACGCGAACTTTAAGTGAAGGGGGCAAAACGTGTGTCCTTAAAAATGATTGAAAATAAGTGAACAGTCGCGAAATACAATTAAATCCTATTTATTGATAAAACACTTTGAAATTGACTGCACTAATTTTGCTACAGAAAAACACTAATATTAAATTGTCTATTGCACTTGAATCATAAATATTCTTTGGTTAAAATTTTGGTAAGAAATAGAGGTATAATGAAAATGTAAAACGTATATTAAGAAAACACTGATAAAGGCAAAATATATAAAAACGACGCTCAAAAACATGCTAACAGTAGGAAGATATAATTTTGAAATACGTCCGTGCGTGTTTCTTGTCGTAGGTCAAGAACTGAACTAACTGCCCCCGCCATTACCGAAGCCACCCAAGGTCCCTTCTTATCCCTGTTTCATATTTCGGGACTTTTCCTATTTTTAGACTACAGAATCTAGCTTGGATCCTTGCTCGGCCGGGCAGAGTTGCACATTAAAAACTCTAAAATAACTTATAAAACTTAGCGTCCGTAACACAATCCAAAAGAATAGTAGATTGTGTATCAGGGGCGGAAAAAAGGCGATTTTGAGCGAGTTCTAAAAATAATTATCGATTTTGACTTTTTTTTGAAGAACTGTTTTCTGATATCTCATCAAATGTCACAGATTACAGAGTTAGCGCATTCACATCTTGAAACTTCGAGCAAAATGAATCACCCTAGGCTACACTGTGAGTCCTACGATACGTAGGGATCTGCGCGTAGAGGTCTATGGTACAAAAGACGGCGCAATACATTTTTATGATACACATGGAGCTACGCAGTAGAATTCTACGATACGTAGAGATGCGCAGTAAATATATATGGCACAGAAGACTGCGTAGTATAAGAGACCTGCGATATACGTATAGGGATCCGCAGTAGGGATTTACGGTACAGAAGGCTGAGCAGTACAGTTGGTAGAGTGTTGGGTAGTTACTCATTACAAGTAAATAAGTTACTCAGAAAGTTCTATTATTTGTAAATTTTACAGTAATCTGTGTAATATAATTGAAGTATTCTATGACCAGCTCTGGAGATTATCAATGTGTTTCCGTCCCTGACTACACCTTTAGTTAAACATTTTCCAATAAAATAAATGCATTCAATATACTTACTCTTTGCCATACGAAGACGTTGTGTACCATGGCGCAACCGCAAAATACAATCCCCAGTGCAATGAAAACCGACGTCACTATCGCTGGCGTCGTATGAAACTGTGTGAATGTATACAGGATCATTCCTGGAAAAAATATGCTGATTGTAACACGCACGTTTGAGCGTACAAAGACCCTCAAATTATATAAAAAGGGCCGCGATATGTAATATATTAAGACAAAGGTCAGTGAGGAAAAAAATCATGTAATGTTGAATCTTATTTTTATGTGAAATGTGTAATTGTGAACTGTACAGAACAACTACGGACTTTTTTGTGAACAGTCCTAGAGAACGTAAAACATGAATGGAAAGTGAAAAATATATTTGTGCGATTTATGAGGCTGGTTTTCGGTATTAATATAAACCCCCAAAAAAATAGTCTCACTTCAATTTGATGCACGATGAATAACATTCTAGTACTACTTTCTGGGCTTAAACAAGATCGAAATGCGAATCAAATGTCATGATTGTTTTTTATTTCTTCTGATAATGAATGTCATGAACTTCGAAGTTTTGTTAAAACAGTATTCGGCTGCGTGCATCATTTTAGTTCGCTAGCGCGTATCATTTATCAATTTGAAGTTAGCAAATTAAAACAGTACGTATATTAGCTACATAATATGACGCTCTAAAAATAATCCTGAATATAAAAAGAACTCTAGTTTTTACAGTGTCGAGCCCCCGAAGGCGTACATATTAGTTTTGATGTTACACTCCAGATGATCTGCAGTATTCGCACCTTGAAACTATTTTTATTTTATTCAGCCAAATTATTTTCTTGGATATTCAAGAATATTTTCACAATGAAATAAAAATTCAATCCAACGACCAAAAAAAAAGAAGAAAACCTTTCAGTTAGCCAGATTAAATAATTGGTTATTTTGCAACTCGCAAGCACTTCAATCAATATTTTTTAAAATTGTTGTAAAATGTGATCCTCTGTTGTATGCTGTGCACACGGAATATGATCAAGATACGTATCAGAGACTTCCTATCACGTATGCATTGGGCAACTCCCCATATAAGTTTTCACGCGAAAAGTCTGCAAATTGTATAAATGTATTTCGCAATAAATCAACAGGAATGTCTGATGTAACTTACATGTGTTAATTACTTGAGGATATTTCCAATGAGGAACATTTATTATAAAAATTATACAAATTAAATATCTGTTATTTTTAATGGCAAATATTACAAACTCGAAAAGAATTAAGTCATGTTTCCTTGGAGGACTAAATCACGTTGCAACCAGCTGAATAACGATATTTCTGCAAGAAAATGTGTCAGCGACTTTCAATTATTATTTTTATTAACGAAGTTTGAAATAAATAGTCAGCCATAATAGATTTACATAATTATAAACATTGAAGTGATTCAAGAATGCATTACAAATTTTTTAAATCTAGATGGCTACGACCCCCCCCCCCCCCCCAGTGTGTGAGGATTCCAGAAACATAAATTTTATTTTTTTATTCAAATCCGTCAATGTTAACACGTGCCCCGTGCTTTTTAAAATTCCCATAGGATTAACATGGGAAAAAATCAGTTTTTGGAAAAATGCCAAACCTACTTCTTATTCATTTTTATGCATTAAATTATGTTAATTCATTCAGAATTCTTTAAGGGATAAGTTCAACCTAATAATTTTTTACATGGATCCCAACACCCAGCTAACACAATTACTAGCCTGAGTAGTAACATACAAGTAATATTGTAAGACGTAGATGTTACTGGAATGTGACTATTCTAAGGTGGAAAATGTTAACCGCTACGCTTGTAACACTGTGACATGATGTGACGCTACCCGTTATTACCTACTGGAAGAGTAATTAGTAACATACCGTTAAATATCTTACAGGTAACATATGATCACTGAGGAACCATACAGGACAGTAACAGGTTCGCTGGGCATCCCCTTTCTATGATGCTCGGAAAATACCCCCATGATTGCAAAATAACAGGAATTGTATGTAAAATTCCCAGTCCAGAAGATTTTTTTGTACATTTTTTGGCATAAATTATTATTTTCATTCGGTTAGTGTTCTTTCAAAAGCTCGAGTTCGGGAGACTTGTTAATTTGACGGATTTGAAAAAATTTTGATTTCTTTTGCCTTGAGCCTCGCAAATTGGAGAAATGGGGTTATTGCCATCTAATAAACGCAAGTTTTTTCTGTACGAGCATCACCCTGTTACAACGTAGTTGTCAGTTGTTGTCTGTTCAAGGGGTGTCCTTTGGATGAGTTATGTCCTAAAAGAAATCTATAGGACATAACGAAACGAAAGCTTATTGACATATAAACAAGCAACATCAATTAAATTTTCGTTGCACTCGGAGTATTATAGTGTATCAAGAAATTAAGTAAAGTATATTAAAATTAAATTTGAAATAGTGAAATTAAAATAGTGAAATAGCATGTCTGCGGCATTTTGATCAAATTTGGGTTAGAATCTTGTTGTAGGCAGGTACTTGATGCAAATCAGTCTATGATTAATCTCTTAAACTTACATTTGACTCAAACTGAAACTGGTTGTACTCGACATGATTTTGACGAGTGGACGTTTCTTTTTGTCAATAATGGATAATTATTATGATAAACGTAATAAAATGAACAAATAAACAAAATATTGTTAGAACAAAAAAAATTTGATTGCATAAATTATTGAAATCTTCTGGATTCTTGTTTATACTAGGGATTCCGGGCTAAATCCGCGATTATATTTAACTTCTGCAACTACTGGACTAGACTGCGCGTCCAGTGCGCCACGGAGCTGAGCTTGGGATTGAAGAACATCCCTTTTAAAAATATCTGCGAGGAAATCTGCGTGGAAATCCACAAGAGTATCCGCGTAGTAATTGGGAACCAGAAATACATGCGAATTTCCGCATAGATTTCTGCTTGGGGTCGGGGAGAGGAGAGTTGGCGAAAGTTTCCATAAATTACCGATTAATTACCATAAATTTCCTGAAATTTTTGGAAATTCATGATAATTTATGGGCAATTTATGATAACTTTTGGTAGCTCTCTAAGGCATCCTTACATTTAACCAGGCTTAATCCGCTTACTCATAATTTATCAATTATAACTTATATGTAAGCAGCGTATAGTTTAACGCGCAAGCTCTATTTCGAAATGAAATAAACGACAGTAAAGAACGTTTGCCTGATCCCAAAAAAAGAACTAATACAGTGTTAGTTTGAAAGCTTTACTTTATTATTTAAACAAAAGAAAGCGGTTATTTTGTTTAGTAACTTTTTTTTAAATTATCGGACCCCCACCTACTCCCTGAGTAGGGAAAGCGGCGGTTGTTCCCTCAGCAACTCTCAAGCGGGCGCCACTGTTATTTATAAAGACAAAAAAAATTCCAAAAATTATTTTTTTACAATTATAAAAATGTAGGACCACACAAACGTTTTTTTAGTGCTTTTTATTTAATTTTCTCAATTTTGAACTGGATGTCTCATTTTGTGTGGAGGTGAGTTGTGCCAAAATGTTGTGACAAAATGTTGGTAAAGTAGGAATCTGTAAGAGGATATACGAAGATTATTCTATTTTTCATAAAATATTAAGGAGTGTACGACGTGAAACTGGTTCAAATCCCTCATCTTTCGAGGATGCAAAAACGTATGTTTCTTTGTCAATTCTCACCCGTTAAGAAGACAGGAATGCTAATGAAAAAGCCTCCGACTGCGCACACACGGCTGATTGACGATTTTTGCAGGTACTTGTTTGTTCTGAAACAAAAAATATGCGGTCCATTTCATTAGATATGTAAATTTTCTAAAATATTTATAAAAAGTGGTATACAGTGATAGTGACAGTAATAGAAATATCGATTTAAATTTTACAAACATTTTCTGCTAAAATTAAAGAAACTTTCAACATTTTATGAAAATACTTTCATACGTTGTAGCAGTAAAACTATTAGGTTGTATTTAATCGAAGGAAACGAATAATTTTTATGATAAATCAAGCAGTAAATCAAAGTCAATTTCTTGAATTGAAACTTTTATAAAGTAATTAGATCGAGGGCTTAATTACTTAACTTTTTAGCATACACCGATTTCAAGATTTCAAACATTTCTAACCCCAGATTAGAAAACTTAGTTTTCGCAATTGAATTTACAAAACTGGGGTGACGCGTCACTTCAATTTTCTCGCGTGACTTAATCCTTCCTATTCGCTCTCAAACGAATTTAATATAGATGAAACTCTTTTTTTCTGGATGAGAAAAACGATGATATGCTTCATTCATGTGCTTTATTTGAAGATAAATATTGAAAAAAAGGAAGTAAAGCAAAAAAAAAAAACAGCAAAAAATGAGCAAAAATAACTTTTTTGCTAAGCCCATATACGATACGTTGCCGTTTTTTCCAAGAAATATAATTACTTGAGTCGATGAATGCCAAAAATGTTGAGGAATTGGTGAATGAGCACAATCAATGAAAAATAGTGAAATTCATATGAAAATGTTAATTTATTGTTTGTTTTTTTTTTTTGCTGAAATTCAGTTAAAAATCTGCCCGCCGCGCGAGCACATTCTCGTTGCGCGCGGCTCGCTCCGCTCGCAAGTTTGAGCACGCCTAGGGCGCACATTTGTCGGACCTCGCGCTACGCGTTCGGCCTATGTATTTCCCCCATATTTGTGCAGAAACTTTCAAACTTAAAAGTTAAACCATTGACAACTGTAATTTGGTGATTGTGAATTCTCTTTTGTTAAAGCTCCTTCGGCTTTAATGAATACATTCTTATCACGTGTCTCTCGCTTCGCACTCGATTAAAGTATGTGCAAAACGAAAAGTTTTCTACCTTATGTTAAAATCTTTTATACTAAATCCATGTTACGTTGATCAATATACCTTGATTTTCTTCATTGATTATCTTTATTACTTAACAAATTTGATTAGCGTATTCATTTTTAAAAATTTTAAATTGGATTTGCTAAAATCCAATGCATGAAAGGGCTCACAAGAAAGTGGATTTCATTTCGATCTTAATAACAATTTAAAAATGCTGTTAAACATTTCATTGTATATTGTGTTGTTTTTCCTGAAAATTAAATTTTCCATTTTTAATGTTATTTTTCATAATTGAAACAAGAACAATGCGTTTTATTAAAAAATGGTCTAGAGAAAATTTGTAGATCTTTTTGAGATAAACAATTTCTCAAGGTAACATTTTTCTTTATCTACCATAGTTTGACCGGGAAATAGATTTTTTTATGTTTAATAACATTTTTTATCATTAAAACAAAAACTATGCGTCTCATCAAAAAAATCGTTTGTCTCAAATTTATAGATCTTTTTGAGATGAACAATTTTGCTTCTCAACATTATTTTCGTATCTCGTATAGTTTTGCTGGAAAATGGAATTTTTGATTTTTGAAAACGCATTTTCGATAGATAAAACCAGAACCATTGGTAAAAAATGGTTCGTTGACGAACTCGTCCTTTCTTTTTGGGCCTCAAACCAGTGTGCCAAAGGCCACATGCATATTTTCTGAACATGATGAAATGAATGAGCACCCGTCATACTAAACTCATGCACGGTTGTGGGCCACATGACGTAAAATAGGTGAAGGCTTTAGGGAGAATGAATTTCTCGACTGACGACATGAAATTCAAGCTGAGACATCTTTCAACGACTGGGTCCTAGGAGGTAGCCGATTTGACAAATGATACACGAATAAATCTGTAGAACGTATACGTAGTCTTTTTCAGATTTAGCAGTTTAAAATGCAATGTTTTCCCTATACAGAGAAGATAAATAATATTTCATTTTATCTTCCCTACACAATCAAGGATGTTCACTACACAGGAAATCCCACAAATATTTCTTATCTGAAGTTGGATAAAAACGTTGCAAACAGTTGACAACTACATATGAAGTTGTGAATGTGGCTGTGAATACGCTTCCCGATAAAAATTATCCGACGTCGGATAATTGTAGTTTTCAATTGTTGGTAACGTTTTTATCAACATCAGATAAAAAAATATCTCTGGGATTTACTGTGCAGTTATCTCAAATTTCTATAGTAGCTTATCAAATCGAGGAAAATTGGCAAATTGTTAAATATAACAACGAAGGGCAATGTAGACAAAAATAGCTAAATACATATGTAATTTTTCATTTAACAATAGTTATTTGAGATATTCCTTCGCTTTAGAAAAAAATGTAATTTTGATTCAATCTTAACCATTGATGGCTCACATAGCTGTAGATCTTATTTAATTAGTTAATTAATAATTTGTTTCATGTAAATTCAACTGTGTGTTAATAAGAAACCTGCAAATAGAATTGTAGATAATATTTTAAGGAACAAAATAGGCTATCAATGCACACTAAATCCCAAGGTGTCAAATTTTGATCCAAACGTGGATCAAAGCGTTATACAATAGAAAAACATTTGACAACTACATATAACTACTACACTGAAAATCGAAACTACATTCAATTTTCCTACGTAAATGTCAATTTTTTCCCCCAGTGCAACAATTTAATCCACTTGTGGATAAAAAACTTGACACCTTGGGATTTAGCGTGTGATGGTGATTGAAACAAAACTACGAATGTTTTCTAAAGCGCATGAAAAAATATTAAATCTAAAATAACTACAAACGTTAAATAAATAATTACAGATTCAACTAATCTTTTGCTGAATCGTAGATAGATTTCTCTTTTTACATTTTTTATATTCAACAATGTGGCTATATCTGTTCATTTTTTAAACTATTCTAAAGATAAAAAAACACTGTGTAATTTTCTATACTGTCCCGGTCAGTATATACATATATCATTCTTAGCCATGTAGGGCCAGAAGAATAGGACCACTGAAATAAAATCTGATTTATAGAAAGAAATTAAACAATTTTGTGCCTTTTGTATCAAAACGTTCTTTCACACTTACAAAAGAGGATTTACAATTAGTTTCAGTTCTTCCTTCCAAACGTATCTATCCCAGGTTCGACAATTCACGACTAATAAGATGCTGCACTGTTGACAAGCATATTAACTGATTTAACAAGGAGATTCTCTTTGCTCATATGAAGAGAACGATTGACGCATACAAGTAACAATAGAAGGTGAAAAAAATCTACTCAATGCCTGGTCGTGTCCAGACTGTTTCCTTTAAGATTACATGTAAATTATTCATGGAGTTTTTGAGTACCCACGCACATTACACTTGGTCACGTGGCCCAGATTATTTCGAGCAGACACCTTTGTGTCTTGAATTGAAATAATGCCCAAAGCCCACACATAGAAAAATTGAGGCCGATTTTAATCCTTTCCGGTGCCTAACTCCAAGGCAAAATTATTCTTCATTAAACACAGAAGCCCAGGGTTAAAAATGTTGCAAACGGTTGACAACTGCAGTGCGCAAAAAATGAAAGCTACGCATCGTGCAACGTTTTGATGCGATTTTCTAGTTCTATCAGGCCTAGATCCAGGGGGAGGGCGATGGGAGCACCCCCCCCCCCCCCCTTCGAAGGTCAATATTCTAATGATGATTTGAGTGGTGGGGAAAGTATAACTTTACCTGTAAGATGGTCCCCTCAAACCCTAGATGCCCCCCCCCCCAATCTCCCCTGGATGCGCCCCTGATATGAGCTCAATTTGATACTTGGTCACTTCGTGTGTATAGTTAAATACACTGGCTAAAGTTTCGGATAGAAATTTATTCCGAACTAATCCGACATATTCAGAATTATTCTGAAACCTAGCTGTATCCGATCCAATCCGAACATAGCCACATAGGTTTCCAGTCAGGTGTTCAATGTGTGTTTCTTTGTAGGAACTTAGATATAGTCTACCTATGATAGTGTTCTATGTGTGGTGATGTATAAGATCCTATATAGATTCCTTAAAGGAACCTATATACATATACGAAACTATATAGGTATTTTCAGTAGGGAGCCAATTTATAAATAAAGTAAATGTAGTGGAACACAAGGCAAACTACATATCTAATAAGTATATTGTAAATTATAAAACATCCAGTTATATGCGTTACAAAACAGAGAAGCTGCTAGCGGGGCAGTGACCGAGCTGCTTTTAATAACCTGTATATGTATAAGTATCAGACATAGTCAAGGATAGGTCAGAGTATTGCAGTTTCAATGCTTTACAGTTTACGAACATTAACCCTCAAATGTAAACTGGAAATCAGACCGGAAATTATCAAAAAGACAATGTCTGATAATGTATCCAACAATTTTTAATCGAAAACAGGGTGGCTACTAAAATCTAAAAAACAAATTCCCGATCATTTTCCGGTTTTTCCTTGATTGCAACCATTTTTTTTCCTGCATTAAAATGAAAAGATTCAAGCTTTCGAAGCCGAAAATTTTGTTAATTGAAGCTTTCAAAAATAAATTAGAAATTAAAACATTTAAAATTCGTCAATGTTCAAATATTCAATACCGCCCATCGGGGCGAATCGCTGCAACAACATTATTTACAAAATCGTCCAAGACTTAATAATTGTATTTTCGAATCCTCGCAGAGTTTCTGTCACATAGCTTGTAACAAAACTATCAAAAAACTGCATATTCGCGAAACCAAGTGAACATTCTCTCTTGAAAATTTGTTAGCAAGATTAGAATTAGAAAACACCTTTTCTAACAACAAAAGTCAGCCTTTTTGATTACTCGCAAGACTTCTTTTACATAACTTGCAACAAAACTAACAAAAAACTAAACTTTCGCGAAACCAAGCAAACATTCTTTCTTAAAAATTTGCTAGCAAGATTGAACTAACAAAACGCCTCTTCTAACAACAAAAGTCACCTTTTTTTTGATTCCTCGCCAGGTTTCTGTTACATAGCTTGTAACAAAACACAAAAAAACTGAACATTCGCAAATCACAGCAAAAATTCTTTCTTGTAAATTTGTTAGCAAGGTTACACTAACAAAACACCTTTTCTAACAAAAAAAGTCACCTTTTTTGATTCCTCGCAAGGTTTTTGTTACATAACTTGTAAAAAAAACTTACAAAAAAAACTGAACATTCGCGAAACACAGCAAACATTCTTTCTTAAAAATTTGTTAGCTTAAACTAACAAAACACCTTTTCTAACAACAAAAGTCACCATTTCTGATTCCTCGCAAAGTTTCTGTTACATAACTTGCAACAAAACTAACAAAAACTGAACATTCGCGAAACCTAGCTAAATCTCTTTCTTGCCAATTGGTTAAGAGGATTACACTAATAAAATATCTTTTCTAACAACAAATGTCACCTTTTTTGATACCTTGCAAAGTTTCTGTTACACAACTTGTAACAAAACTGACAAAAAACTGAAAATTCGCGAAACACAGCAAAAATTCTATCTTAAAATTTTTTCAGCAAGATTAAAATAATAACACACCTTTTCTGACAACGAAAGTCACACTTTTTCATTGCTCGCAGTGTTTATGTTACATAACTTGTCACAAAACTAACAAAAAAACCTAAAATTTTTGAAACCTATCAAACTTGCTTTCTAGTCAATTTATGAACAAGCCTAAGATAACATAACACTCTCCAATATTCCGAATTTGAAGTTCGGAAATACCCGCAAACATATTACTTGCAAATTTATTAATAAGCCTAAAATAACACAACACTTTTCCAACCAGCAGAAGTCACCCTTGCCTATTCTTACAGAGATTCTGTTACATTTATTGCAACAAAACTAGCAAAAAAAACTTAAAGCTCGGAGAACTGTATTACTTCAGAAAAAATTGTACTGAAATTATGAAATGCACTGAACTGGCCCACTTCTAGCTTCTTCATGAGTGAAATCTCACCGATACAAACATATCGAGCAAAGTTGAATACCCAAAGTTGAACACTTATCTATTTTCTTAAATGCAATAAATGTCAGCAAAGTAAGAAATTGTTCACACTTCATAATTTTTAGAAAATACTCCATCACATCCAGTCGCATGATTCAAATTCATGCTTTAAGATTTTTTTGGATAGTTTTTTCATCAGGGAATACAATATATAAGGTTTTCCTCTGACGACGAACTCTTATGCATTTTTTGATATTAAAAAAATGTCACCAAAGTTAGGAATTATTCACACTTTTCATGATTTTCAAAAAAATAAAGCACTACTTCTGGTAGCATGATTGCAATTTAAGTTTTAAAAGCTTTTTGCGTAGTTTTTTCACTAAGAAGTACAGACAATATTTCACTTAGACGACAAAAAATTATCTATTTTTTTGAAGTCAACAAATGTCTTCGAAGTTGAAAATTATTCTTACTTGTCATGATTTAAAAAAAGGCACAACTTCCGATGGCATGACTGGAATTTGAGTTTTAAGAGCTTTTTTGAAAGTTCTTCCATTAAGGAATAAAACAAACAAAAATAAGACAATAATAGATTTAATGTTTATAAGTTATCCTATTTTCGCAGGTGGTTTAAATATGGTATGGATGTTGTGTTTATTGAGAACTCTTCCTATTTGTTCTGTGATAC
>JAUMHM010000005.1:50453730-50470438 GCA_032362435.1 Melikaiella ostensackeni
GTGCAATGAATAGAACTTGAGCGTCATCCAGAAAGGCAAGAACATCCTTGTGAACTAGATTCGCAATAACACATGTTCTCACTCTGCTATAAAATGCTTTGTCGGCATCAATCCATTTCACTCGACTGCTAATTTCATGACGTTCTTGTTGTTTGTTTTGTACCCCGCCTCCTTTCTTTGCGAATAAATCAAGACAAGCTTTGAGAAGTGCCACATTCTCTATAAGATGCTAACATTTTCGTTCTTGATTTATTTTTGGTGGGGGTTTTCTATATAACTCCTTTCTCACGATCTTCAAACACAGCAGACATTGAATTCTCCACCGGTTTACCTTGTCGAGGGATGCAAAACCAGATGACAACATCAGATTTAGTGCATCCTCAATGTCACGAACTAGTTTCGTGCACTCGTTGAGCAGCATCTTCGCATCAAGTCCAAAAGTCACTACTGAAGCTCTCCCTCCACTACTTTCCTCTCTCCTTTCTTTCTCTCTCTCTCACACACTATTTATTTCACTCTTTTTCTCTTCCTCTTGTTTACTTTTCACTATTCATTATTCTCTTTAGTTACTCATCACGCTGAGTTCAAAAACGGAATGACTGCACCATTTTCATTCATTTTAAAACCTTTTATTTATTCAATGCAAATTCGGTACAAGAGTTGTACATGAATAATTCTTATTATTAGTGCTGTACCTATTCCTACCAGAAATTTACCAGCTTAAGTTTATCTTTTCTCTTTCATTGGCAATTTTTCTGTAAATTGTCGATCGAGACGCTAAATATATTTCCAGTATTGGGAAAATAAGGTTGAGCAAAACTCATAAATTTATATTCATCTTACGAACTATCTTAGAAAAGTAACTTATAGCTAACTTTTGTACATATATAAACAGAGTTCATTGTAGCAGCAGGTGGTATGGCAGTTGACATTCAAGTTTGAACGTTGCTGTTTCCTTCGTGTAAATTTTAAAATCTTTAAGCGCTTCAATATCAGCTATTTTGTTGTCATAAAATTTCTTGGTCTGAGTATGGATATCTTTGCTAATTTCGATGACATTGATTCTTTTCCTAATCATTACGTTACGTTCTTTTGGATTCGCATTTGATATCATTCTTAGCAACTTATTTTCTAATACGGTAATTTTGTTGAGATTTGATTTACAGGTACTGCTACAGATAGCAGCCGCATACAGTATTATCGGCTTAATGAACGCTTCATAAATAGTGACTTTATTTTTGAAAGATAATTTACTTCTTCTATTTATCAGTCTGTCGAGAAGTCCTACCATTTTTCTAGCTTTAATTATAATACTTTTAATTTGGTGCGAGTGTGTCATTTTATTATCTGAAAATACACCTAGGTAATTAAGAACAATTTTTGGATCGATTACTGCGTTGTCTATTCTAATTTGTGGTAGCTTCAGTGTACTCGTGTTTTTCTCAGTGAATATCACAAATTCAGTCTTAGTTGGAATGACTGCACCTCGCTCCAGTCCGGCTTTTATAAGTCACCATCCTCACTCTACCCACCATGTTCGCCTCTGAATATGGGCTTTTTAAAGGCAATTCTCCACCATGCCCAACCGGGACAGAAAGCGAAGGGAACCACACGACAAAACACCGGGGCGTGTACCCGAACGTCAGCGTCACACTCTCGCGGTGAAGCAGAGAGCTCCATATGTTGTCGGTAACGACTTTTCGACTGGTGGCATTTTAGCACCGACACGAACCACTATCATCTGTCGGTAAATGACCGATCGCTGGTTTAGTGCGGTTCAGCTCGAAACAAAACCCTGACTCCGTACTATATTACTAGACGTCAAGAGGGGCTTCTCCGCTAGCCACCATACGCCACCTACCCGAACTTAGACAACACACTCGGCCGGTATGTCAGGGACGATCCTTATTGACCGAGTCAGAATTACATGTCAGTTTCCTACCTTAACGACCGAGTCACTGACTGTCTGTTAAACAGTTACTAGTCATTTACAAGCGGCGCCAGTGGCGCCATCTGTCGGTGGCGGCCGGAACTACGTAGCTGCCTTAGAAACCGCCTTGTTATACTACTAATCATCGGTGGTTTCGTCGTAATCGGAGAGTGCGGCGAGGGAAGTTTTCACTTCTGATGAAGGAAGGAACCAAAACATTAAAATCGAATTAAAAAGATTTAATTTCGCAAATTAAATTTTTAAAATTCGCGCCAAGACATTTAGGATCGTCACATACCGCCTATATGCACTTACCCTACATTAATATATTTAACCCTAATATCCTGTTTATTTCGCCCTCACCAACCCTTGCAGACACCCCTTTCTCTCCACAACCCTACGATGAGCCCCCTCGCGCCCCTCCACAGCTGAATCACTTGAATATCAACTCCCCCGCCTCCCTGTCAACCTAACCTCACTTTTCCTATTTAACCCAAACCTCACCTCCCCTATACATCTAAAACTACTTTTTCTCTCTTCAACTCACCCTTAACCTTTCATTCACCCTTCAACGCACCCTTACTCACCTCCTGAGCTTCCACCCTCACACTCCACTCACACAACACAAATTCCGTAAAACACTTTCACCACCTGTCAGCCAGTAACTTCTCACTACCGCCACCAACCTGCAAATCCAATATAACACTAAATATTGATTTATGAATAAACTATAAGATGCTCTTTTTGAGCGTGTAATTATCAAAAATAATTTGATTTTAAATTAATGTAATATTAAATATTGTTATATGGATAAGCTATAAGATTCTCTTTCGGAGTGTGTGATTGTTAAAAATGATTTCACTTCTAATTGATGTAATAATTAATATTGTTTTATGAACGAACTGCGTAAGATGCTCTTTCGTAGCATTTTACTTTCAATCAATATAATAATAAATGATGGTGCAATAAAGTAATTGAGATTATATTGAAAAATTTCAAATTTTTTGATATTCTTTATAATTGACAGCACGTAGCCTTCGCGGAATACTAAAAATAACTTTTGATAGTTATTATAGTTATTAGTATGAAATGATTTCCGCGTTATCCTCCATTTTGTCAGAAATAGTCCCCCATAATTCTGGAATTTTTTCGAAAATTAGGGAAAATTAACTATTTTTGTCGGAAAGAATATTTTCCAACAAATCTCGGAATATTCCGTATGGAAGTGTAGAGAGAATTCCCGAAATTCTTAACAGTGATATAACCAATATCAAACAAATTTAAAAATATACTTGTTGCATTCGTTTCTACAAATTTCTCGTTTATTATGTTTCGGAGTGGTTGCGGTCGCGACATGAAAGGTTTTACTCTACTTTCAATGAAGCTTAACATTTTTTGTATGTCTTCCTCAATAAGATCCGTACTTTTGGTAGAAAATTCATGGTGGATGAGCAATTAACTACTATTGTTGTTCAGATAAATTATGCTGCTGTACAACTTCTTAATTGCCAGAATTTCGTCGTACACGATGTTCCACAATGCGACGAATTCTTTCTGTTGAGTACATCCAATTATACCCACTGCTGATTTTTTATTCTTATTCATGGATCGCTCAACTAATATATCGCCACTGACTCCTGTGAATAGTACCCTTAAGCGTTGAACTGCAAAACATCCCTTCTTGAAGTGTTCATAAACTTCTGGAGCTTCTTTCTGCAGCATCTGCATGTCTTCGGGGTACGAAGAGCTCCACGTAGCATAATTTGTTTTATCCATAATTTTGAAATATGGTTGCAACTTTCCCACAGTCGATACATGCAAATTCCAATTCCTTCCGCGATCACTTCGCACTAAATCTTTCACTAGATTTATCATTATAAGTACGTTGTTCCAGTAGTGAAACCGTTCTGACTCTCCACACCTCTTGGAAATAAATTTTTAAAAATCACCTTCGAAAGATTAAGAGGTTATCTTGAACTGTTACAACGTAGCCTGAATTTCTGGAATATTTCCTTCGGAAAAGCTGTCCTGTGAAGTTTGCAACAAATCCAGTTAGTCTTCGTACTTCTTGGTTCCATTCTCTTTGAAGTAAACCTCCACTTACAGTAGTGTTGAAACGTCAAAAAGCATTTCGTAACCTTTCAACGACCTATATAGTGACATCCAATAAGCACTTGCTCAACAAATTGACAACCGAAAACTTTCGTTTCCGCAAACACGGCATTAATTTCGCTGTCTAATAAATACTTTTAAATGCAAGCTAGTGCGACTTCAACCGTATGAAATGCTCCAAGCACAAGGATTATATCTTCAAATTCTTCTTTGTTAAGCATTTTGATGTGCCTGTCTATTCGATAAACACCGTCGTCGCAAACAACAGGAACATGACTTTGTTGAAGTCGTCTCAACACATCTTTAAAATTGCACAGTGCTGTGTACAATGTTGAATGTCCCTTCATCGGATGCGGAAGAATTAGCAAAAACCCTATTATGTGTCTTTCCAGCGTATTATTTGACGTTAAAGAATTAAATGCCGACAAAGATGGAATTTGTTGGTTCATTGTTTCGCGATACCAGCCCACATTCTGACATATTCATCTTCAATAAGTACCACGCTAGATCTAGTAAGTTAATTTTCGTGAAAGAATCAGCATTCAATGTAGTGACATTTGGAGAAGCAACGAAATCAGGAGGCAAGGTTATTGTTTTTTCGGATTTGTTGCATGGTTTCAAAATTTGGCAATCCGATTGTTTTTCAGACATTTGGGCTCGATGGTTAATAATTGCTCCGGATATTGCAGGCTCTTTTTTCCCAGTCCCAGGTTTAGTTTGATACAGCACAGATACAGAATCATGTGTTTCATTCTTTCCAGATAATGATTCCTCTAGTCTGTCGAAATTATCGAAACCTTCGAGAGTGAAAGACCTTGGATCCAAATTAATTGGCAGCTTGTTCTTATTTTTAATCGCAAAATTAGACAAATAATGTTGATGTTTCCGAACATCACTGTAGCTAATGGTCTTGCCAGTTCTATTTAAGCTGGTCACAAGACTCTTACTCTTTCGAATCTCATGCACAGAAATACCAGTAATCACGTGTAAAGGAGTTTTCTTTCTGTCATCGTACATACGTAATACATAGCCGTGAATGTGGACAATATTCGAAGTATTTCAATTTTCACGGACATACAAAGTGCTCAATGTTCTCCTTTGTCCATTTCGGGATTCAAATTAAAAGACTCAAACAACTTTTAATCCATCTTGAAAAATTCAGAAAAGAATACTTTTACCTCGGGTGCCATTTTTATTTTGTTCCAAGAGTTCTGTAAATACAGCGCGTCTGGAAATTTGTCTTCCAAACCAAAAGTAACAGTTACTTCAAAAACTGTGCGAAGATGCTATCCACTTTTTCAAAACTTGTATTTTATTCCAGAATCTCTTTTTTGTTCAATAATAATAATAATTTTACAACATCTTTCGCCAAAACTCAAGAATGAAAGAAAATCATCGGTTCATTCCCACAGTCGGATGTCAGAAATTTTAGGTCATCTCCAAATTCACTAATCAGTATTTCTTTCACAAGTTTGTTACTCACCAATGTTAAAGAACCAAACTTCTCTTCTACTGCATTAGTAATTTCAGTGATTGTGTACGCTTTTCCGCGATCGGAACTTGGTAGAATCTTATTAATAATGTGTAAAATTGCACTTTTTTCGGAACTAATATCATCAGCACTTCTCAATGGAATTTCTTTATGCATACTGTTTTCATTGATTACAAGACGTTCATATTGTTTTTCGTGGTCGCGCAAAAATTTCCCATGGTGATAGATTTTTGCATCCAGTACTTCTTGAAGAGAGAGGAATTTTTCCAATTTTGTATGGAAGTCATCTTGGAAATACTGCGCCGCCCTTAACAGATTTCCTGCTCTTTTTATCCAACTCAGTTCATTTATTTTTTTGTATGTGCCATATTTTTTAGCTGGATTACAAATAAAGCAAAGCAGCTCGTGAAAATAATTATTACCTGCTTCTCTGGTTTCCTCAACGAAAGATGCTTCAGAGAAAGATGCTGCAGATGATTACTCTGATATCGAATGATTCTGAATCGAATCAAAAGATTGGTCAGTTGAAATTTCTAAAGTAGAGCCACTCGAATCGATGCTATCACTAAAATTTATGTCAGATGAATCAGCAGTTTCTAACCGCATCCGTTTTGTAGAGTGTTTGGTAATCTTTTTTTGTGAGTGTATGTCTTGTAATATGCATTTGTCATGTGATATCGAAATTGCGCGTTCTCAGGCAAACTTTGTAGCCTTTTTAAAACAATGTCTCGCCTCGAAATTGCTGTCCTACGAATTTGTGTTCTACCTTCATTTTCACAAGTAGTCACATCTTTTGTTTCACTTTGGCAAATAATACACAGTTCACTATCAAACTGATTTAAGTGAAAAATGTGGGAAAATTCTGTCCTCAGTGGGCTCTTTGTTGGCAAAAATAACAGCAAACTTAGAAGAAAAAAGGTGTTTGCAATTGAGCTCCTAAGGGCTGAACTCATTGAGAATTGCCGTGCTTGAGGATACGAAGAATGTGGTTCAAGGTAAAAATATTTGAAAATTGTGTCCTTAACCGGCTGTTCTCTGGCTAAAATAACAGTAGAGTTGAAAAAAAGATAAAGATGTTCGCAATGTAGTATCTGTAGTTGAAAATTTCAGAGGCAAGCAAAAACCACAGGTGGACGTTCACCAAGGCAGGGAGAGAGCAATAAAAAATCCTAGGCCCTTGTACCTCAACGATTAGTACTGATACCAATTTAAAAATGTGTTTTTTAATTTCGCCATTATTTATTTACACGTACCATTCTTATCCCCGATCGCAGGCTGAAGTGATAAATATCTATCAAAACCACATTGCCCATCAGGATTATGACACCACCTGTTTGTCCATGATTCCGTAAGTTCTTTCACTGTTAATTATATGAGAGTTGAATTTTGTTCTCTTGAATAGGTTAAAAGCTATCCGTATTATCGATAATATAAGACAAGATTAAGTCATTTTATCAATTTTTTAAGAAGATGTTGCAAAAATAGTGTAAATTCGACTATTATTTTAAAAATTAAAATGGAATCTGATGTAAGAAACATTTTAGAATGTTTTCGGGATCATTTCGAAGGTTTTTCGTCATTTTTATTACTATTCTACAGATGAGATGCCTTCGAATTTTTCAAACTTTTTTGTGCTGGAAAATTAGAAAAAAGGTTTAAAAGTTCACGAAACGGCGGCGGATTTCCTGAAAATATTGAAAGTAGATTTTCTCAAAAAACCCATGATTGTATTTTTCGTCAATTCTCTTTGTTAAATTTGTACTTTTATAGTATAAGGAAGATATCTTGTGAGTTTTCTGCGGGATAACTAATTTTTGTGGCCAGGAGAATTTTTCTTTTATTGTATCGAATTTTTTGCTTTCTGTCGCAACAATGACAGATGTGAAAAATATGAAGATGAAAGTTTGCAATTCTAAAAATGTTCTATGAAAAATAACTCTTGTTCTGTTGAGATATCTTGCATCATTCATGGAAAAATTTCAAAAATTACATTTTTAGAAAAAAAAATTCTCCTGGCCTCAGAAATTTTTCAGCCTGCATGGAGCTAATAGAATACGACTTTAAGTGTAGAACCTGCCTGATTTAAAATGGATTCGATCTCATATATTTAATATTATATTTAACATTATAAGAGATTAACACCGGTACTGCATAGAGTAAAGCACACTTATATGCGTACATATAATCGAAGATTATACGAAGATTGTAGACTGCACATACAGACTTCAATTACATTCTGGCACATAATAAATAGATGCACCAATCCAATGCATATTATGAAATTTCATTTTACTTCTTTCTTTATGTTCTTACTTTTTTTTCTTTCTCTTACTTTTGATGAAAATCGGTGAATATCTTCAAAAAGAAACGAAACCTTCAAAGATTAACTCGGATTGAAGATATCGACCGATTTTTTAAAATCTTTTTTGATTTTATCGTGAAAATATAACGAAGATAATGCAGCATATCAAATTTCGATTAATGAATATTTTACAAAATTTCGATTTTTCTCAACCGACTACAATCGTGTAACAATGAAAAGATATTTCGAGCTTTTGCTTCCTTCGTGCGACACCCATGATTAGAAGATTAGCGCCGGTTGAACGGACGGTTTTTTTGCCTTAGTTTGTGCATTAGTCTGATTACGAAGCTTCCTCCTCGATCCGTAAGGATGCAACGAGGGGCTCCGTATTGTGCAAAGAAGTGCGTGGCAACCGCGTGTAGCGAGTGTGGTAGCGAGTTCGCTGACAGTATCGAGGGACACTATCAAATACACTGATCGGGGTGTCCGTAATGATCATTGGTTCACATGTGCGGCCGGAAAAGTTTCGACGAAGTTATGTGTCCCCCGCGGAGTAGATGAACTAATCACATAATTGTGCAATAATTAGATAATCACCGAAACTGTCCCCCATCTTCAATTTTGTGTTTCCGTTGATTTCCACGCGTGTTTTGCATTTCTCGATAAAAAAGGTAGAGAACAAGTTTGTAGAGAATTCAATTCTATACAATTTTCATTGTAGCAATATTGTTGTAAAAAATTATTTGTCGCTAACAATGAGCAAAAAGTGTGAAAATTTAGGAAAGTGGCGCAGTTTTTTCAACTTTTTGACTATTTGTATTAAAAATAAGTGGCACATTCAACAACAAAGTTGTAGAGGACACAATTTCCAACAACTTTTGTATGAACAAGTTTTTTGTTTGACGCGAAGGTCACGGACTAGAACTCTCTCAATACACAGGCACGGCGGAAGCCACTCGTAACTCATTTCCACACCACCACAGAGGTAGAGTTCTCAGCGCGTTTTTTTTAATGTGGTTTCCCCAGTAGGCCTAATCCACAGGTAGCTATTTTCATTAAAGTGGAATAGTTATTTGCGACTTTATTGTAATTTAAATCTTTTTTTGGACGTTCAACGTCGGTATTGTCTCGAGATTGTGTTTCACTGTGAGTTTGGCATCCAGTTTCGGTCTCGTTGTCAGTGCAACTCATCTCTGGCTCCACAGATGAATTTTTTACAAGGTCATCGTCGTTTTGCATTTGAAAGAAATTATTTTCAATAATGACTGTGGCGCGGGTGATGCGTCAGCGGTGATTGGTTCGAGACACCGAGGGGCTTTTTTGCACCCCCATTCTGTCGGCTCCAGCTCTCCTCCGAGCCACTTTTGCATGTGGCGAAATACTCGTACACGCAATGAATGTTAACATGCCGATGATTCCGACGGCGGTAATCTGGATACATCATCCCTGTTTTTGGCAGCAGATTCCAGAAATGATTCGTATCTGAGATGGTTGAGGGATGTTTCTGTTTTTTTTTTTTATTGTAAAGGGCTATAAAGAGTTTTTTACCGCAGTTTTTGATGTCTATTGATTCGACCGTTTGTCTTTGAAATTACTTCCACATGCCTGCAAATCTTCGCGGTCATTCAACAGCTTTGCGAACTTTCCTTTTCTGATGTTGAACAGGGCGGAGGTTGTATCGCAGCCAGTAGAGGGGTGTAGTAGTAAAATGTTATCCGAAACCTGTTTCACGTATTTCAGACTGTGACTGAGAAAGAATTCTTTCATTTTTGCCTTTTGCTGGTTTTTGAAGGAAAACGTGGTTAAACATTTTTCCTAAATCTGTTAATAAAACCAGGAGATCGACGTCTTCTCCAACAATGAAAGTGGTTCGATATTTTCCTAAATTTTCAATGGCCTTATCGATAATCATGTTGTCAGCATCTTCAGGTGCTTGATGTGCTGTTATGTGTTTCGCCCGAGGAAATCGACGAGTGATTTTATCCCGGTTAAAATCAATGTCAGGATAACCGTTGAAGACGATGTGAACGTAACCCCTAAAATGACTGGTTATATATTTATGAATCCTGTGAAAACTTCAATTTACGATATTGCATCCTCTCCAAACGACTTTATGTAAATGGAAGCCCCCGTCTATGACGTAAAGATGATCAGCAAATGGAAATTAAGAGAGGCTCCATCACTGTCGAAAATGAGTCGTACAACGATGACTTTGTCGCTTTTCGCATTCCATCTTCGGTAGATAACGAAAGTGGAAATGGAGTCAGCTCGAAGGATCGATGTTCTTCCAATGAATTGTGGTGGTGAAAATAATACCACAAAACTGTTCCACTTGGTGGCAAACGTTCTGCACGGCTATCATTCCTGTTGTAAAAGCCGTTGTGGTTTTTTCGGTGAGAACCTGTAGCGTAAAAAAGCAGGACCATACGTCTGACGGTACCTTCGTGAAGAAACCAATCCTCGCTACGCTTAGCTCTAATGTAAGTTGTCAGAAATTTCGTCAAATTGAAACACAGAAACCAAAGTCGAGCAGTTGGACCGTTGCATTCGATCTTCTTTATTGTAAAGTAGAAATATTTCATCGCACTCGTTGCCAACAAATTGTCTTCGCTTGGAACAACCGCGCAATCGATATCTCGTAAAATCGATTCAGTTTCACCGCGCTCGCTATCTTCAAATTCCGCTAGATCGAGAATTACCCGTTCCAGCGCCGTTCTGACTAAACAATGAGCTCGTATTGCTCTCGAGTATGCAGTACCGTCCATGATTTTTGTCACGCCATTTCCAGCATATATCAACGCAAAAATCTCCTCCAATTTACTGCCTGCCATCATTCTACCTAATGCGCCCAAGATATTCTTCGCCAGGTGGAAACTACCTAGTCCTACTGTTACGAGAAACAATGAGCTTGATTGTGAGATGCAGTTTTTTCGGGGGCAATGAAAAGCGAGGTAAAAATGGTGTCGTAATTCGTCGGAGGTGCGTTCAAAAAATGAAGATATCGTACTGCAGACGCGGATGATTGACGGTGTGCATTTGCATTTTCCATGAAATCACTCCAGCCTGAAATTGGAAAGTCACACATCCACTTTGCGTAAAGTCACATAAAGTTCGGACGTGTCACGTGAATCACTGGGGAAACATGGCGCAGCGTCTCAAAATCGCATGCTCTTATTATCACCAGTCCATCGTTTTTCGCCTTCGTGTAATTTTTCAATTCGAAATCAGCCAATTCGGAGGATATAAGTGTTGATTTATTTTCGGTTCTACGTTACAAACGCTTGTCGGAATCTATCGAATCAGAGGGAGTAATAGCCTGCGTACCTCGCACAACGTGAAAGACACCATGCCCATCTAGAGTCCTAGCATTTAAGTCTGCGTTCCCGAACACAAATTGCAAGAAACCCGTTTCTGACAATTTTGGATCTTTGTGGGAAATGGATGAAATTTCGAAAGCCGAAATTTTTTCATATAATTTAGAAAAACCAATGTTATGCAAGATGTTAATCAAAATTTTGGAACCAAACTATTTTTGAATTTGAATGTGCCATTTATTTTCAATAAAAATAGTCAAGAAATTGAAAAAACTGCGTCACTCTTCTAATTTTTCTCAATTTTCGTTTATTGTTAGCGACAAATAATTTTTTCACATTAATATCGATCTGATAAAAATTGTAAAAAATCAAATTCTCTACAATTTTTGTTCCTTACCTCTCTTATAGAAAAATGCAAAATACGCGTGCAAATCGACGAGAACCCAAAATCAAAAATGGCGGACAGTTCCGGTAATTAATTATTGGACAATTATGTGATTTCTTCACCTGCTCCGCGGGGGACCCTCAACTGCGTCAAAAGTTTAACGACCGCGGTTTTTTGCTTCCTGTATCGAATTTGACCTAATGTCATTAAGCTATTGAGGATATACGCGTTCTGTCGCTAATTGAAGTTTGAAAATGAAATTGTTGGGTTCGGAGTCTTCCAGAATAAAATGGGCGTAATTGTCTCTGCGATATGTAAGAGGTTCAGTCCATTCATGTTGTATCACGCTTTTATTTGAGGTAGACGGCGGTGAATTAGCCTTTTGCTCTACATCTAGTAAAGGGCCCTCTCTATTTAAAAAGGAAGAGGAATCATCTATATATGGCAGATGTATATTTAGGGTATTTTGTCGTGAAAGAGTAATGTTTTGCTTCCCTGAAATAGATGCTAATTGATTGAGCTGCCGCGGGAGCATGATGTGCTTTTTTTTAGCAGACATCCCTTCTTGACAGTTGTTTATTTTATTTTGTCACTGTTGGCTTCTGGAGTAGAACTTGCAACGGGTACGGCTGAAGACACTGGCGTCTGGTATAATGATCACCTTGAAGGTTGAGTTCCTATAATCGGAGATTCTATCACCTCTGTAAGTCCTTAAATCGAACTGTACATTTTCTGTCCACCCCGGAATTTTTCGTTTCTAGTGATTTACTTTGTCTAATGTAGTATCCTTGAATTTCGAATCGTCCTTCGTATCTAGGTGTCTACGAAAGGATTTGAGAAATGCGTTTACTCTAGCGAAAAGAAGATCGTCAACGTTACTGCATGGATCTGCTTTTGTTGTAATGAATGCTCCATCTACATCTACGTCTGTACTTTTATCGCATAAGCTTGAGGAGCAAGAGTTGAGGAGAGTTGGGGGTGCACTTTGAAGTGGACGATCTTCTTTAGGCATTAGTAAGTCAGAGTCAATACTAGGGAGAAGACTATCTTTCTTCCGCTATACTGGGTAAACTGAATCGCTGGTTTCTCCACTTTCGAAAGACGCGTCAACGACTGATGAAGATTTTCAGGTATATACGGAGTCCTGAGACTTTTCGCTCTTTTCCTTCGTTCCTTGAGTCTACCGGCAATGCCGCTTTGATTAATGTCTTTTATCTTTAAATGAGCAGGTGGCTTATAAAATTCGTCTAAATCTTCTTCTTCAGGAATCTTATGCATTTTTCTACTGCCGGACGCGGATTCAGTTCTTGATGTCGATTGCAGTGACTGCCTTCCTTCTAAGTTCTGAGGATGCACGGGGGTCGGTTTCAGAATGGATGGTCTTCCTCTGGAGCTAGTCACTGTTGGATTCAGTCCAGTGGGTATAGCTTTTGGCATTTCCACTGGTTGCTGGTTTCCATATCGAGTGGTTCGACCCGTTTCAGCTGATTCATTAGTAGCTGTTTCGGGATTCTTGCCTTTCTTTATACTGTCCTCAGAAGAGGATTGTTTAAGCGCTAAGGCCTCTACTCCCCTGTTTAACTCTCTTTTCTTGTATTCGAAGATGTATTGATACTCCTGTAGTATATGGCGCCAACGAAGCAGCCTTGGACCAGGATTGTCAATATATGTCATCCAATGAACGGGCTCATGGTCGCTTGGCAAAATAAATTCGCGTCCATATAAATATGGGCGGAAATTCGTTATGCCATACAAGACGGCCAAACATTCTTTTTCAGATTTAAAATAGCGTTCTTCAGTGGGTCCTATTATTTTTTAATAATATGCGATGGGCATATCCATGAAGTCTTTTCTTGTGTCAAGACTGCTCCTACTGCATATTCAGAAGCCTCAGTAGTCAACTTGAAGATTTCGTTAGAATCGGGATATTGTAAGATGGGTTCACGGCAGAGGTAAGTGCGTAGTTCGCGAAAACTTCGCCTTTGTTCGGATCCCCGTATGACTTTAGCATCTTTTTCCAGCAAGTCTGCTGAAGTTTTCGCAAATTTTGCAGAATTTTGTATAAATCGTCGATAATATTCTGATAGTCCCAGAAATTGTCTGATCTCCTCAATAATTCTGGGTCTAAGGAAATTCCTTATAGCGGTCATTTAATCCAGATCAGGTCTCACTTCATCGCTGCTGATGATTTGTCCTAGATATGCAATTTCGTTGCAAACAAAATCGCTTTTTCTGGTTGCAATTCAAGATTCTTTTTTCTTAGTCGTTTGAAAAGTCTTAGAATCTTTTTGTCCGTCAAGAGTTTCCGAATGGATTATTACATCATCCGGGTATACAAAGGCTCCCGAACCCAGCATCCCATTCTGGACGTTGTCCATAAGACACTGGAAGGTTGCGGGAGCGGTTTTTATGCCCATGGGCATTCGTGAGTATTCGGAATGTCCTCTCCGAGTAGTAAATGCCGTTTTAACCCTATCTTTTAAGTGACTTTCGACCTAATACTATCCACTCACCAGATCAAATGCTGTAAAATAGCGTGTCCGTCCTAGTTGGTCTAGTATTTCGGTAATATTAGTTAGAGGATAGGCGTCACCGACTACTTTTTTATGAAGAACACTGTAATCTATAACGACCGGATATTTTCTTACCCCCGAGACGTCCATCTTTCTGAGTACTATTATTAGTGGCGCATTGTATGGTGATTCCGAAGGACGGATAACACCACTTTCAAGCTGCTCTTCAATTTGAATGTCGATTTGATCCAGTGCATCTTGCGGATGGCGATATGGCTTCCTCGATATCACTGCATCATCTAGCACTGGAATTCGATATTGAATCTTGTTCGTGATGTTCTACTCATAAATGGGCCTCTGAGAACCCGCAATGGTCCCTTAAAAAATTCACTGTCCTTGAAGGCTCTCTGAGATTCGGACTCGCTGTTGCGTCCATATGGCAAGTCTCCTTGTAGTTTGGAGAAGGTTTTGGTGAAATAGGTCTCGATAAGTTTGAAGATATTATCTGTCCGACATTATCTGTTGGTTTTTTTTTTGAAGAATCATGAAGATAGGCTTGAGGCGGGAATATGGTAGTGGATAGGGATAACCACAGCCTGGAGGAAATTGATTTTGATACAGGTAAGCAGATGGATATGGTGGGTTGTGAGATGGATGCGTAGGACTGTAAAACAGTTATTGAAGTGGTAGAGTTAGGATGTTCTGGGGGACATTTTTCGCACTATTCGTTTTCTCCGTTCTTCTTTGATTTTGGTTCACGTCCACTTGTCTCGAGTAGGGACTAGGTGATCTTTACGCTCTTGACTGTGTTCGTTATATCGGGATGAATGATAGGAGGAGTCCGAAGTTGCCTTTTCTTTGGCAGCATATCCTTGTTACTCCTCAACATGTAACGCATGCTCGTGGGCCTCATGCAAATCTTTGGTATCGCGAGTATATACAGAAGTGGCCATCTCATCGGGTAGCCCTCGAATGTAAGCGTCCAAGGCGCAGTCCGTTACCGGTTTCATCATTATTTTCATATTAGCGGTTGGTGACGTGCATTCCTCATCCAAAGAATGCTTTGCTCCACTGAGTAGACCCAAGATGCGGTTACAATAGTCGCTAACACTCTCTGTTCGCCTCATTTACAAATCTACTATTGAATAACATTGTAGGGTCATTCGGTTTCAACGCCGCAATCTCTCGTTACCCCCCCCCCCCCTCTCTCGTACTCCCATCCGTAAATCGAATGAGATCCCACGAATTCAATTGTATCAATTTCTTACTCTTATGAAAATTGGAAATTCTTTCTTTAGTTGTTTTCTAGCTCTAAATCTGATAGTCTCTACTTTTAATTCTACTTCATAACCATGTACCTTTTTCCTATCCAAATTTTGTTTAGCGTTGTTCAGTAAGGTGTTAAATAGGCAATGAAATTCGTAGGAGATTTCGATTTCCTTGAAGAAATCTTCTTTTTTCTGGGGCCGGGGATCTACAAACTGGATGTTCACATTGTTAACTATTTTACCTGAGGATCGTACGACTTCTTATATTTCATCGACAATTAGCTTGTCAGCTAGAAAACTATCAGATAATAATTATTGCTCAAGCATTTATTTCATGGACAATTAGTTTGTCAGCTAGAAAACTATCAGCTAATGATTACTGCTCAAGCTGTTCTTGGCGACTTTTGACTAGTCTACCCCTCCTAGGCTTAAGTTTCTTTTTCAGTTTTGAGTCAGGAATTTTGCATCCTACTCATACTTAAGTCATGTTCATAATCAGTTTTAAATATACATGTGTTTTTAATTGGTCCCTATGAACCCAGAAAACAAGTTACCAAGTCATACGGACGGATACGGGAACGATACGCGTGGCCGGGTATGCGGAATGAGATTAACGAGTATATCGGACACTGTAAAGCTGCCTGGAAAATAAACTCGCAAGGGCGCGCACATGTAAACTAATGGTCATTACGGATACCCCGATCAGTGTATTTGACAGAGTGTCTCTCGGTACTGTCGATGAACTCGCTACCACTCCAAGCGGTAAGAGGCACATAATAATCATGCAAGATAATTTTAGTAAGTTTTGCATAGCCGTCCCTTTTCCGGCATCAAAACAAATACAAACGTACACGCGGTTGCCACGCACTTATTTTCACAATATACCATTGCATCCTTACGGATCGAGGAGCGAGCTTCGTTATCAGACTAATGCACGAGCTCAAAAAAATAATCGCAGTCAAGGGAATCACTACGTCTTCTTACCAGCCAAAATTAACGGTTTTCTGGAACGCAGTCATATCGTACTTACCGATTACATCGAACTTTACGCGAAGACCTACGATGATTGGGATAGGTTACTACTCTTCGCGATGTTCGCGTATAATACACCGGTACACGAATCTACCAACTTCACCCCCTTCGAACTAATATACGGAACGATTGCGCGCCTGTTCAGTTCCTTTCCATCAGAGGGAAGATCAGAAACCTATGGATCTCATCTGCGTACGAGGGTAACTCAATAAATACTTAGCCTACAAAAGAAAAACGAAAATTTTGGAAAAGTGGCAATTTATATTTCCACATAATTTCCTTTTAACTCAATACACTTGGCCCAGCGATGCTCCAACTTTTTCAACTCGTCCAAAAAATACGTTTTCTCAAGGTCTGCAA
>JAUMHM010000005.1:50487296-50497384 GCA_032362435.1 Melikaiella ostensackeni
GAGGATCTCTTCTGATTGAGGCGATGTGAGCTGTACCCAGGATAACTCAGTCATAAAGACATTGGAGATTTAGAATTCCACACCCGCCTTTATGGCCTGGGATGTATAAGTGTGGAACGGACGAGTTGATATGCAAGCTCTTCTTCATATGCATGATCTTACGTGTGGCGATGTCGAGGACCGTGAGCTCGTACTCCGTCCATGGAACCACCTCAAACGAATAGAGTAGAACCGGGACGGCAAGTATATTATTCGCAGATATCTTGTTCAACGCCGGCAGATTGAAAGACCAAATCTGTCGGAGGAGACGTTTGTATCTGCTTTGAAGAGCCTCCTTTACTGATGTTATATCTTAAATGCGGATCTCAGACACGCCTAGGTATAGGTGGTTTTCTCCAGCGCCAAGGTACTAGAGACAACGTTAGGGACACCTCAGCCAGGTGTCATTCAGTTTTCGGCATGGTTGTTCACGCTTCCGCTGTGGGGGTTTTCCTGCGGGACCATCCCTGGACAATTGTCCGCGATGGCTTATTAAGTTTTGTAACGGTATTCAGAAGAAACCCTCGATACAGAAAGCCTCTATCGCTAAAGGAGAGAAATTTACTATGACACACTTCAAATATTGAAATTCTTCTTTAGAAACATTGAGGCTAAAAAAAAGGGGCAATGATCAGTAAGACATTTTAGAAAAGTAATTACAATAATCAAGGTTTTAAGAGAGCGAAAGTTTAAAACAGTAATACTTTAAAAAGGTTTTATGAAAACCATAGCTATGTCAAATATGACACAAAACTAATACCTTTCCATTTAATTGAGAATGTAAAAATATATAATTTCATGCAGAGATTGGACTGACATTAGTCTAACTGTCATTTACATACCATTTACTGGTATTCGGCTGTCTCTTACCCGTCATTTTACCTGTCATTCACCGGTCATTTACCAACCGAGCATAACAACAAGCAAAAAATCTGAGCCACTTTGACTTTTGGTTAAATTCCGAAAATATTCACAGTCAAAATTCGCTGATTTTTCTCTGAACATTTTTTTATTCTCCCTGACCAATAATATTCAAAGACCAGAATTCAAATCTTTTAAAATTGTTCATGGAAATTTACAGTCTTGAAAATTCATTATTTTTTACGGTTATTTATACCTCTTCTTATAGAAATTCCCTGACTATTCCATGATTCCCACGTTTTCGTTGACCTGCTGCCACTCTGGTAAATGAACAAAATTTTTGTTTGGTTGATCAAATACGTTTGCTTCAATCAATAAAGGTTTTGGTTAAATCATTTTCTTGATTCTATAAAATATTTTATTGAATGAACAACATTTTTTAGTTAAATATACCAAATACTTTAGTAATGCGTTTGTATCTCGGCGATTCTTATCAAAATGAGTAATCCGGAAACAGAACTAATTTTTTGACTTTTGTATTTTCTTAACTTCAGTTCCGTAACTACAACGTGAGTAACTATATGTTATGTTCTTCATATCTATAATTAACAATATTTATTCTATTTTGTAACAACAAATCCTCTCTACTTCTAACGATAGACGTCCTTCGCATAATATGTACGAGGTCGGATGCAAAACTATAGGTACACGTCAGGTAAGCGTCTTCGCTCGACAGGTGTTAGAAGGGCACTGACTAATGCTTTCAGGCAAGGTGGCCAACTACTTAAAGTAGAAAAACACAATCAAACGCTTAAAAACATTAAAAATCACTAAAACTGAAGCATTGGAAAATCACTAAAAAATATCGAAATTCACTAACTTTTCACCAGATTTTACTTTCAAAGGCGCGAAATTGAAATTTATATTACATTAATAAATAAAAACAGTAAAAAGCAATAATAATAGTACTTACAATGTAAAACTTACAATTTGAGCATTCATAACTACTGCAAAATTAAGTCTACATGGCGCTTCAAATTATTTATAATGGATAAAACACTAAAAAATTAGTAGATATTTAATTAACCATTTTATAGAGTATATTTTGCCATTCTTCAGTATAGCGAAATGTACAATTTTATTGAAATTTTTATGTTTCAAAAGTTTTGGGAAAAACAGAAATCGGACAGGAATATGTGAAACATGGAGACAAATTGAAACATTTAAATGTGTCAAAATGGGCGGCAAAACGCAAGACCTTAAATCACTAGACATCTTGGGCAATGATATTCTCCTAGTAATCCACAGAAACACTGTCATTGGCTGAAAAGTCCAGTGACCCTCACGAAGCTAATTCAACTCAACAACAAATCAGCTGCAAATTGCTATTAGAGAATGCTTATCATACGGTATTATCTAGTGCAATCACGTGACCAATCGTTATTTGCTACCAGACTGTTGAATAACCGTTTGACACTGAAAATCAATGAATTGGAACAAAAAGAACCAAAAAATTTAAAAATCATTAAATTTTCACTAAATACTGTTTTACAAGAATTGTGTTTCAACACATTCTCTGAAGAAAAAAAAACACAACGCGACCTTGAAAAACACTTGATTGGTGCTAAAATCACTAAAATGGTCACCTTGCTTTCAGGTCACCCTTTGTGCTATGAGGAGGGAACATTGCAGGTGAGATTTACACGAAGCTTCGAAACCCTAACAACATTATTAGCTGAGTAAAAGAACCGGTCTTGAAACTTTTGGTTCAGCCCTCGTATTCCTGATAAGACCTGGCGTGGCCGAGCGAAAGCTAGAATGTAATAAAGTTTTCAAAAAACTTTTGGACTAGTAGATCGAAAACCATCATAACATCGACAACGCGAATAAATCGCAAAAATTTTTTGTACGAGAGAGACGCTCTAAATATATTTATTCTTTTACGTCTTGTGTGGTACAGAAAACCCATATGGGGCATTAATCCTCAAGGTAACCATTCTAGAAAATAAAAGTTCTCTGATCGTACTTAAACTTAAGTTAGCCCAAGCTGACCTTCATAAATGAAAGTAAAAAATAAATTGGACTTTTTTCAAATTCGGACCTTTTTTAAATAGTCTGAACGAGAGCTGCAATAATATCTCTGAGTTTTACAGTGATAATTTTTTTTTTTTCGAATAAATAAACGAGGATTCTGTGCCGGAGTGGCACCCACAGAGGCGCGATGTGGGCTGAAAACCCCGAAAACTGGCCAAATTTGATATTTTATCGGATGTGCAGGTAACTTCGCGAACAGAGGTTTCTAAGGTCACTGTTGTCAAATTTTATGTCAAAAGTTACAACTTGAAAATGGCGGATCCAATATGGCGGCCAAAATTACAAAAATTTTACTGATTTATCTAAAACTTGGTACAAGGGGTTATTCAAGTAAGTAAGTAATTTATTGCTTGTAAAAGTATACAATTACCTTATAGCAAGGGAGATAGCTGTTTTACAAAAATTATTAAATTGTAGCTTAGCTTTATATCAAATCGCTTGTAACACTCAATTCACTCATTCATTTAGGCAGAAGGAACGCAGTTTACAGCAATTAGCAATATACAAAAAAATTTTCCTTACCATGTACTTATGACGATTCGCTAGTAACGCTTTCACATTAGTGAGATTATTTCTAAGTGAGTAATGGGATCGTAAAGAAGTATATATGGGACACGAGAATAAAATATCTTCTACATTCTCCAATTCCTGTTTGTTACAAATTGTACGGAGTTGGTCTGGGTCGAATTTGTATACGTTTTTATTGCATAACAATGTAAAGCATCTATTCGTTGACAAACGTAATTGTGCAATCACTCTCGTTTCTTGAAATGAACAACATAAGAAGAGATGAGGCATAGTACTATCTGATGAAGACCTAGGAATCTGAACTTGGATAGATTGCGTTAATTGGTATTTCATGATTTCCTGATTCTTCAAATGTATGAAATATGTTTGAAGGATGTCGTCTTTATTTCTTTTCCAAATACAAGGGGTTATTTTAAATCGCTCATTCAACATTTGACGTTGAAAGTTATTGTTTCAAAATTTCGGATGTAATAATGGCAGCTGAAATTACAAAATTTTTACATACTTGAATGAATCCCAGTGAGGAGTGTTTGAGAAACATGAATTTTACAAGCGTGGTTTTTGGTTTTCATAAATTTTAACACTTTCAGTTTCTAACTTTTGACGTCAAAATCCCAAACGTCGACCTCAAAAACCTCCTTGCACCAAGCTTTAGGGAAATCTGTCTCTCAGCCCACTGTGTGACCCACGGGTGCTACTTCGGTGCAGCATCTTTGTTTGATTAATCAAAGAAGAAAGAAATACCACTCTGAAACACCGAAATCTGGTAGGAAAGAATCTCAGTTTTCTTTCTGCACTATTAAAAAAAAATTAAATCGGTCCGAATTTTAAAACAGGAAAACTTACATTTCACCTTCATTTGTGAAGGTCAAATATTTATTTTTTGAAAAAATGCTCATGATAAATGAAAATGCGTAAAAACTTACCGAAACTGTACAAGACAAAATGTTTTCTATTGATATTAAAGGAGTTAGAAATCACCAAAATGAGTAGCATCAGCACAAAACCCAATTTTACTAGTTAGTATATATAAGGACAGTTCAAACCTCTCTTCTAAAGCGTGCGTGCGATACTTTATATAAGGAATTATATGTATTAAGTGTATAATATAGTTCATACGGCCATGACTGTTTACGTCGAAGAAATTCTCGGAAGAGCCTCACGGCCTTAGCAAGCCATACCCGAAACCCGACATAAATCCAGAGTTGAGTCTATTTAGGTACCATGTGAGCATCTCGACGATATATTTATCACACTTAAGAGCTCCGACAAGAAGCTGTTCAAAAAGTAGAATCATACGTTTAACCAATTAGAAATACTTTCGTCGGGCTTCAAACGACCTAAAACTTGTTAATTTTTATTACTAATAAAATTACCTGCAGAATGATACATAATTCATCACGGGGCGCTGATGGCCCGAAATAAGCGATTTTCTTTATGTGTTTGAATCAAACAAAAAATTTTCTCAGAGCACTGTTGTATATTTAGCTCATCCATTGATCTAGCTACAGTTTTACGATTTGACCAAACTTTATTTTTTTTTGATACACCCTACTGGCCAGCTGTCAGCATCATGATTTCTTATGATGACTCGCTTTTGGATTATGACTGTCTATATTTTGAATGGCACACATAAATTTTGATAATTTGGGTCGGATTGCTGACCTATGTGCTAAGTGTCTGTGAAAAATTTCAGCTCTAAACTTCCAATAATTCAAAAGATACGGCTGACAATGTACGGGCGTGTTGAGATTCGCCACGCGCGCTGCATGGTGGCACGACGTTTCTCGTATCCCATTGAGTATCGAAAGCCCCTATACGACCTTTCCTAGTATGACCTTGTTCTCTTTTTCTTTTGTAAACCTTTTCGAATGTATTTTTGTGTGTATGTGCCTTGGTATGCCTTGGTATTACCTTTTTTTATCTCAAATTGTTTTTAAAAGTTGTTTAGAATAAACCTGCTACATGAAGAATACATGCAGTTTTCTACTCATATAAAAAAAAATTGTTAAAAAAGCACCTTTTTTTTGTGTTCTATATGAGGTGACCCCCTTGAGGCGACAATTTAATGGTCAATTTACTATTTGACATAGTACTCTCTTATAGTGAATAGTTTTTTCTATAGAAATGGTAAAAATTGCAAAGTGTCCTTTCAAAGTTCAAATGATTAATTTATAAATGTTACTATTTGCTTTGATTCCAGGTTATACTCGTAGTGTGCCATTCTCTTTTTCGTGCGTATGATATTTTTCTAGGGAACGGCTCAATTGTCTTATTTGGTTGAATGAAACAAAACCTTTCAAGAAATCAAGCAAACTTTACTAACCAACAAATTTTTATGCGTCAAACAAATCTTTTTCTAGATGTACTATTGCCGATAATAAACAGTAAATTCGATATTTGCCACCAGACGAATGAATAATAATAAATACCTTGCCATTTGAATGCCGCCTACGAAAGACATGCTCATAACCAACTTAATTTCGGAGTCATAACGGCATCGTCAAATGTGGGGTAGAGTTTACCGCTTGTCACTGAAGTATGTGATGTTCATTTGAAAGACTTGAAATTATGTTATATCGTACTATCTAGTAATACGGAACTTTCCGTACAGCTCGTTCGGATTAAGAAATTTCCGTAATACTAGCCAGAGCGGTATACTTTAAAAGTTAATCTTACGGAAAATTCCGTAATACTAGACAGTGCCATGTTATATAGGTTTCACTGTAGACTGTTATACTGAAACATGTACATTTTAAATCAAGATATTCGCCATGTCAAAGCTTTTTTCTATTATTTTAGTGGCGAAATTATACCAATTTAATTAGTAAATCGAAGATATCTTTGAAAGAAGAAACCTTAAAAACCAAAAATTTGAAAATAAGTTTGAAAAAACAATTAAGATTTGTATAAAACTGTTTAATTCTTTAAAAATTCACAGAAAAATTATTCCTCAGTTTATCTCAAATGGGAATATTAATTTTATAAAATTCACTAATTGTGATTCTGTAGAAATACACAAAGCCAGGATCCGAAATTTTGTGACTATAGCCAGATCGGCAATTTTTCTTTTTTAAAAAATCGCCTTGTGTCTGTCGACAAGACGGTCGCGACAGGAGTAAGTGACATTGCTTGAACTCTCGGATTTCTATATATACTCACAAATAAACGACTGTGACTTTTGAACCGTGTCACATATAGCTCTTTCCTTTTCTACACAGCCTGTGTTGTACCTGCTCCACTCTTTTTCGTACTTCTTCAACGAGAGCAGAAAAAAGGAAATAAGCGATCAAGAAAAGTAAACGTCATGAAGCTGGACGAGAATAACTGTGTAAACCGTGTCCAGACACAGACTCGACTGTTGATCTATCTAGGTCTTTTTTTAAAACAATTTGATCAAACTTAGATTAATTACATCCATGTGAGTTTGCATCTCCACTATTGCAAATTCAGAATAAAAGTGTACTATGTCAAATAGTAAATTTGACCACTAACTTGTCGCCTGAACCTAATCGGTGCTATTCACATGCGGAAATTTTGGCCATTCCAATAATAAATTTTACTATTTAAAATAGTAACACACGTTAGGCACATTTTCAATTTCTAACCGAAATAGAAATTATGAAAAATTGCCATTTTCATTCGCAATTTACATATTTTGATATTTTGAGCGTCACCACTTTCAATTAGAGTAAATTAGATCACAAAGTTTACAAATTGTGATATTTAGCACACAGGTCAGCAATCCGATCTAGCTTATCAAAAATTCTGTCTACCATGCAACATATAAAACAGCCATAATCCAAAAGCGAGACATTATGAGGAATCATGACGCTGATAGCTAGCCAGGGTCCGTCCATTTTATTCTTGAGGATCAAGATCTATTTTGAGAAAGACCGATCTTAGCGCGCCCACGTGAATTAAAGCAGGTACTATTATCTCCTTCAAATGAACATTGAAAGCGCGATCACTGCCATGTGAAATGGTAATGAATGAATATCCCGACAGCAAACGATAGCATTTGTTACAATTTATTTAACTGACAAATTTTGCAATTCTGTTTTGTCAAATACTATTATGATAAGTAGTTTATGTTACTTAACACAGTTCATCAGTTCATATAAATAGTATTTTCAGTTATTTTACTGGGTGATAGTTATGATTTGCATAGTATTTTGAAAAAGCTGGCAAAAATTCAAAATGCAAACAGTGTTTCCAGCTTTTTTGGTCGAAGATTATGTGATCTGCATGGTAATCATGAAAAGTGGCAATAATTCAAAATAAAAATAGCACTTTCCACGATATAAATTATTTTTCGTAGTAAAAATGCTAGCTTGTGCCAATAACTCGAAACTTCTTTCTTCTGTGTACACGAGTTCCTGAAGCGTTTTAGAAATAGTTCCGGCCAATTTCACAACCAAATTTTTCTCTTCGAAAAGTATTTCGATCCTCCACTTTTCAGAAATCAAATTTTTTTCCATAATCCATGAGTTTCAAAAGTGTCCTAGAGTTAAGAAAATATATATATATATATATATATATATATATATATATATATATATATTAGATGAAAAAATGGACATAAGGGGTAGACTGTTATATGGTAAGAGAAGAGGCTCAGAGGGATAAATTAAGAACAAGGGCGAGAAAGAGGGCGTGGGAATTCGAAGAGAAACCAAGGGTGGGAAAGATATGGGAGTTAGCGAGAAAGTGTTACAAAGAGGTGAGAGAAAGAGGAAAGAGTGCCGTAGAGTTAACGCGATGCGAAGAAAAAAGAAGAGAATTTTTTAGAGACCGAGGGATAGGAGAAGAAGAAAATATGGAAGAAAGTATATTACTATTTTTTAAAAAAGTTGGCTTACCCTTGCAAATGATTAACCTTCAAAATCTTACTGAGTCAATAATTTCATCCATCCAAACATTGACTTATTCATGCAAACAGTTTTCTGGCTGAAGCCATCTATTTAAAGTTATAACTGCACTTCATAAAATACAATTACCTCTCCGCATAAGTCCTAAAATAAATTGCTAACTCACCAATTATTATACATCAATAAAATCTAGACTTGAAAATTGCATTTTTAAATTCCTAATTATATACCTTTACAATTCCGAACCTCCAATACCAAATCACACTCATCAAATAATGTAATTGCTCCTTTCATCAGAACCGCTCAGTTGCATTTACATGTGAATCAAAATAATCTTTGATTCGCGACCAACAATTTATCATCTTTTTTTTCTGCATCTGAATAGTGAAGGTGCGAGATGCGGTCCGTAAGTCAACACGATTATTTTACATCTATTAAATCCTAACTGTAACAAAAAATAATCGCTGCTCGATTGGCAAGCGGATTAATTTACGATCTACGTTTTTCTTGGGCTCTTCTGAGATAAAGGAGACAACAAGAAGCGAATTTTTTGCAACCTTGGTAAAATTGTTAATGGGTAGCATAGTAACGATCCGTGGTGAATTGGTGAAGATGGTTTTGTCTTCTCTTAGATAAAGAGTAGGATGAAAAGAATTCAAGAGTTAAAGAGGGTGATCGAGTTCGGTAAGATCCCCTCTCCCTTTCCCCCTTATCCTGATGATTACTCTGTACCTTGGCGCGAATGGCTCTATGCGCCAATTAGGCTCTATTGAGAGAAGCTGCAAGGTGGCCTTTCTAGCAGAAACCGACTGGCCGTTAAATCCAGATTAGGAGCGAAGCGCATGACACGATGAATTCGCGGTAAGTGTATCCGGACACATTTAATTTAGACGTTACCGCCTCTTTTTACCAGAAGAGGATCCCTCTATTCAAGACACCGGCGGCTGGTAAAGTTTCGTCCGTGACTCAAGGATATACGGTCTACGAAATGCTCTTTTGGATGCTGAAAGTAAAGAATTACAGATTAATTACTGCAGATGTAGCACAAATAGTATTGCGAAATTGATAGAATAGGTACAATACTAAAAAATGTAATTCATCAGCTCATAAATGAAGCTAGACATTAGAAATTAAAGTCAACAAGTACTTGAATACGGGTTCAACTTGAAGACAAAAGATTGATTAATGAATTCTTATTTTAGAATACTGTTGTTAGATGGTGCAAGTTGAAAAAAATGTCGGTACCTCCATGCTATACTCTCCTATCTGGAATAAGCAGTCTGAAAGCTCCAATCAAAATGAGATTGAAGAGTTTATACTCTATACTCTCCTATCTGGGGTTAGCAGTTTGAACTCTCCAATCTCATTTTCTGTCGGCTCCTAGCGCCGCGTACGCGTAGCGGCGGTAGGTGTCAACACAAAATGAGATTGGAGAGTTTAGACTCCTAATCCTAGATAGTCTAGTATAGCATGGAGGTACCGATGTTTTGAACATTGGTAATCATCAAGTGACGATACAAGTAATCAACACATTTTGTTTTTTCAACTTAGACAATCTAGCACTTGATATTTCTACCCTGGTAATGCACTACTCGATCCCTCTTTCCCTTCATCCTTCACTCATTCTCCACCTGGATGAGGAAGAGTACAACGCTGCTCCTTATGCTCCTCTTTATGGCCCTCGAGCCTGTATTC
>JAUMHM010000005.1:50497484-50511716 GCA_032362435.1 Melikaiella ostensackeni
TACACGTTGCTGGCGATCTTCTTCCTAATGGTGTAGGGTCTCTCGTATAATGAGAGAAATTTTGCTGAGACGCCGGTAGTGGCATTGGAGACATTGCATGCTTTTGCCAATAACTGCTCTCCTACTTCAAAATTTGCTCCCTTTTGTTTTTATTCACACGTTTCAAAAGACCCTCTCTTCTCTTTTTTATTCGGTTTCGTGATACCATGATCTGTTCATCCCGGTTTATGTGTTTGGGAGGTTGTACATTCGGTAGGAAGTCTGTCCACCATCTTCGGAGCTTGTTCCCCCACAAGGCTTCGTAGGGTTTTATGTCGGTGGTATCGTGATAGTATTTGTTTATAATGGTCTCCATATTTTCTAGTTGAGACAGTCATGTGTTGTGTTTTTCCTGTGGTAGAAGAGTGCGAAAAAGTCGCGCTTATGCACGGCTTACTCTCTCCACCATGCTTGCTTGTGGGTGGCAAATTGATGCAAGAATTATATGAATTCCTCGATCATTTAGGGATTTTTTCCAGTATTGACTTGTAAATTGTGTACCTCTGTCCGATAGGACACATCTCGGTTCACCCACTTCCTCACTGAATTCGTCGAGTTTCTTGACTGCCATTTCATTGGTAGTCTTACGAAGGGGGTAAAATTTCGTGCACTTAGTAAAAGTTTCCATCATTGCTAAGATGTGCTCGTATCGGTACTTTGTCTTAGGTAATGGACCAAAGAAATCAATGAATATCAATTCCAGTGGTCCTTGAGGTATTGCAGGTTCCATCAAAGTTTGTGATGTTGCGGTTGCAACTTTATTGTGCTGACACGAGTAACACTTTGACAGTACCTGACGTGTCAATTTGGCTAGGTGTGTGAAATAAAAGGACTCTTTTGAAATTAGGTACGCTTTTTTGGACCTGGATGTCCATATGTTGCGTGACACTCCCAGTCCTCGCTCAAGATCTCATTTAGCTTAGGTGCATCCAGGCACGAGCAAATGGCGCCATCCTTTTCCACAACTGGTACTATAGGGTTAATAAAAGGGATATTTGACCTATGGATTATTCCCATGTCCAGCATTCGGTTTATTTCCTCCTCTTCTTTTTGTCAGTGTGTCATTGGGATGGGATAACTGCGCCCTATGAAAAGTTGTCCTTCTTTAATCTTTGAGATGTGTTGGCGTGTGGCGTTCTCAGCTACATTTACCTCTATCTCCTTCCACGTTACATTCACAGGTACACTTTTTTCCTCTTTTTGTCTTTGATTTTCTTGTTCGTGTGGCATCCAGATTGTCTCTTCTTCCTGAAATTTCACTGAGCAGATGTTAGTTTGCTCTCTCTTTCCGTCTTGTTCTGTGTCCCGTTCGATTCGTATTGCAGGCTTCCCTTCCAGGTAAGGAAATGTCAGCGTTTTTATGTCGAGATCAATTTGGGTGCGGTGTTTGTCCAGGGTGTCTATGCACTGTCCACTATTTTCACATCACACGAGATACGTAGCACAATGAGTTTTGAAAGTTTGTGTAAGCACGAAATTTCTCATTGGCGGACAAAAGGTTTTTCATGGTCTTTAAATTGTTCACTTTTACAAACAATATTATGGCTCTATTATAGAGCTGTCATCGACTAATAAAATGAGTCGTAAGTGCTTCAGCCTAAAACGCAAGGTGCCGCATGGCGGGAATATCTACCTCAGGTAGATTCTGAGTCGAGTTAAAAGTTTCTCTTCAAACGAGAGATTCGAATAGTCCGGACGCTGAACCATTTTTTCTACGAAGTTATACTTTGTTATACCTATTACAAAAAATGTGTATTTCAACCAGCACTTTCGGATCTACAAAAAAGCATTCTTGTTCAAACAATATTTTATGAGATATTGACGGAGACATTTTTTTCCATAAATTTTCCATTTTGTTTATTTTCTGCAATAAATATTCGTCTGATCGCAAATATATCTCGCAAACCCCATAAATGCCAGAGACGTACCACACAGATTCGGAATCAGGAGACCATCGTGCATCAGAAACATCAAAGAAACTCCATGGGCCTCGTCGATCCGACAGAAATGGGTATAGCGTCCGGACTAGAAAGCGTAGACAAGGATTTATGGCATTGTGTCCCTTTAAATGTGTTTTGTTTTTAAATAGCCTACTTATGTTTTCCAATTTTAGGTGCTAATTCTCGCTTTCTTAACCAGGGTGAGGAGTGTAACTCTTGCCTGCTTATAAGCAAGTATTATTTCTTGAAACATTCTTGTCTGAGCAAGCATATTTCTTGGACCAGGGGACGTTTAGTGACTTCGCTCTGCTCGTCAATGTCTACGATCAGGCAATTAAATATAAAAGATCATACGTTGTTTTCTAGACTAATTACCAATCAAAGATATTTCAATCAATTTATTTCCTTGTCGACTTTGTATAAGAAATCGCATCAATTCAAATGAAAGCGTTAAAAAAGTCGTACAAAGATCCAAATAGTGCTAAGAGCCAAAAAGAAAGTCTTATCTAAACCAGGTTGGGAAGTGCAACTTCCGCCTACTTTTAAAGGTTCCCTTTTGGCGAGGGTTAGTCAAGGAGAGAAATTTTCTCTAATCGGCTGAGTCCTCTTTTCCCCAGAAAAGAGTGATGAGGCCAGGGGACGAAGTGTAATTTCGCTCTGCTCACAAGTTACTTTTTTCGGCACTCTCGTGCTTCGACGATAATTTCCTAACTGAACATTCTCAGTTACGCAAGTGACCCTCTCGAGTTCGCCAGCTTGGCTTCGCTCCCCACCATGTGCTATTTGCTCATAGTGGGAGTCACTCGCGCTTGCGCTTTACGCAACATCCCTATTCGCGGCAACTTGGTGAGGCTATATCTTCCCGACTCGCGGGTTTGCCTACATGCAGGCTTTTTCAGGGAACACGCACTTCACAATATGCATATATATATATATATATATATATATATATATATATATATAAATAAATAAAAGATTGTACAAAGGCGTTTCTAATTATTTACTATAAATTCTACATTAGTAAAATTGTTTTTGAAGATGCGACAAGAGGTTACCTGCATCTCATGAAACCTAAAGTTGTATTCTCCAGTGAGCAAGAGGCTGAAGAATTAAAGGATATGCTTGAAGAAGAGAATATTGATTCAAATATAATTGTTTTTGATAAAGTTTCTGGATTCGAGCTATTTGATGACATTATAGGTCAGCAAAGTTTAGACGATGTTGCGAGATTTCAGTGCAATTCTATACATCCTGACGATGATGCTATGGTTGTGTTTACTTCGGGAAGTACTGGTATTCCAAAAGGTGTACAATTCTCGTCCAAAGCCTTGACGCAATGCCTTTTCTTTTATATAAAGAACAGGGAAAGGGAAACGAGAGGAAAAATTAGTTTATGGAATTCTTCCTTAATCTTTCTTACTGGAATACTCAACACGCTTTCGTCTAGCCTCACGATATCTCCATCTATAATCATAAATAAATCAAGTATGGAAGAACTGTGTGAAGTAGTAGGAAATATTGCCAAAATTAATATTCTGTTAGAAAATATACAGTGTTGTATAATATGTAATAATTAACAATATACAAATTTATACTTATACATAAAAAAACTAATGCAATTTTAATGCAGGAATGACCGAAATTGGAGGAGCTGCAAGCAAGAGAATATATGATGGTAATAACAGTGATTTTTGTGGTACACCGTGTTTTAATGTAGAAATAAAATTTTTGGATAATTATACCAGAGAAATATTAAAACCTTATCAAACTGGCGAAATTTGTATTAAAAAATCGTATATAATGAAAGAGTATTACGGAAATTCAGAGGCTACTGAAGAAGTGATTTATTCGGAAGGTCATATATTATATTTATATGTTAAGCCCCATCTACACGTTCGCTACTCGCCGAGTACCGAGCAAAAGTTTGCCGAATGCTGAGTAGTGTGGATGGGTCCATTCTAGTACTCAGCACTGAGCGACTAGCGAATGTGTGGATCCGGCTTTAGTCTCAAGAAGCGAAAGCGTTAAGTGAGCCTTTAAATAGACCACAACGCATTGTGGATGTCTCGATTCTGCCGCAACGCGTTCTAAGTGTTCGGAAAGAGCCACATCCTGAGCAGAAATTTACCCGTCTTTCCCTACTTGAAGTTGGGTTCTGATAAGACCCCTATCAGAATTTCTAGTTTAGAAAAAACTGATGGGGGCCCTGTCAGGCTCTGGTGAGGAATTCCATGCGTTGTATAGGTATGGCGAATCTATCTGTATCTAATGGGGCTTCGACCAGAATTCCTAGTTTATAAAAAACTGGTCGCGGCCCTATCAGGCTCTAGTGAACAATTTCTTGCTTGGTATAGTTAAGAAAAATCTATCCAGATGAATGTTGAATTGAAATATACTGCACTTAGATTGGAAATGAGTATTTAAATATCTGATACATAAGGAAAACAATCAACAAGTTTGTTACATTTATTCATTAAATTCTTGCAATGTTCAAGAGTTTAGTAACATCAGGCTAAAATTGATTGTTAGTGAAAGAATGCCAAATTTATTTATTTTGAATAATTTTTCGCGAGGTAACAGAAGTTACCCCAGTTATGTTTCTGAGATTTTCTCTACAAGTACCCAGATAGCACTTTTCAAAGATTCAAGTAGTCCTCATGAATTTTCTGGAAGTTCACAAACTTGTTTTTGTAAATATAATGGAAATTTTCCTGAATAGCAAGGAATTACAGAGGCTGCTTTGAAAGAGAGGCCCCACTCGACATATGGCTAGCGCACCATGAAGAAAGGATTCTTTTGTAGTAAAGTTGCAGTACAATGGCCAGTCGAAGATCTTCAAACCTAAAATTTTTTTTCAATTTTCCAATTTTATTAGAGACTCGAATATACAAAAAAAATTTCCTTATCACGTACTTATCAGGGTTTGTTAGTAACAACAACGTAAGGAGAGATAAGGCATAGTACTATCTGATAAAGACCTAGGAATCTGAAATTGGATAGATTGCGTTAGTTGGTATTTGATGATATCCTGATTCTTTAAATGTATGAAATATGTTTGAAGGAAGTCGTCTTCATTTCTTTTCCAAATTTCCGGATCAAAGCTACTCATAATGTTCTCTTTGCTTTGTTTCTCTTTCCTGTTTGTTACAAATTGTACAGAATTGGTCTGGGTCGAATTTGTATACGTTTTTATTGCATGACAATGTAAAGCATCTATTTGTTGACAAACGTAATTGTGCAATCACTCTCGTTCCTTGACAAGAACAACGTAAGGAGAGATAAGGCATAGTACTATCTGATAAAGACCTAGGAATATGAACTTGGATAGATTGCGTTAGTTGCTATTTGATGATATCCTGATTCTTTAGATGTATGAAATATGTTTGAAGGATGTCGTCTTTATTTCTTTCCAAATTTCCGGATCAAGGTTACTCATAATGTTCTCTTTGCCTATTATTTTTAAAATATTCGCAACTTGTGAGGCCCAATTATATTTAGATTGATTTGTTTCGCAGTTTGTCAGTTCTAGTTGCCTTGAATAGCATATTCTTGGCAGTCGGTCACTTTTCATTCGCAGAATTTTGACAATCCAATTCCAGATCAAAGATAGAACTCTGTAGCTTAATTTCACCCTGCCGATTTTCAGTCTGAGTGCTGCATTTTGCAAACTTCTTGGTATATGCAGTAGCCTTTTGAAAAAGGTTGATTGTATAACTTCAATATTTTCATGATATCTTAAACCCTACACTGGCGCACCGTAAAAAAGAGTTGATTGTACCACACTACTGAACAGTTTGATCTTGGTTTCCCATGAATCCGTCTCCGACCTTTTAAGGACTGCCAGGACCGTTCCTGGCGCTATTTTTGCTTTATAAATTAAATCCTGAGCTGCTTCAAAGCCTAGTGCTGAATTTGAAATCGGAATACCTAGATACGGATACATGTTTTGACAGTATAAGGAGACCTCCACTTTCACTTTCTGTGCTTTTTTTCTTGATGGCATTGCTCCAAACTGCATCACAGTTGTTCCACTGTTCGGGGAGGCTCTTTGGTTGGTAAGCTAACCACGTCTCCGAGATGCAGAAAATATCGACATTGTCTTGAGGGGCGTCCACATCCAAATTGGAGTATGCATTAATATTCCAGAAAATAATATTTCGCTCAATGCTGACTTTTCGTCTATCTCGAATTCCGGTGCTAATTTTTTTAAAAGATTGAGTTTTTTGTGGAATTCGAAGTCGCAGCTGTATTTCCAGGGCTTGAGGACACTTCATGAGCTGTCAGATCGTCCACTTTTTCCTCTGAGGAGTGTGAAACTGCTGTCTGCTCTGATCTTTGCGCAAAGAAGAGTTCAACGGGCCGATTTCATCTGAATTGAGCGAGCTGGAGGCCTTACGCTTAGTATTTTCTCGGGAAGCCGATGGTTTATTCGTTTGCTTGCTGATCTTGATGGCAGATTCGTTGTCTGTCAGTAAATCTGGAGGTAACTCTGATATTGAGTTCACTCCGAACTGGTTGCTATCAACATATAGTATATTATGCGATAAAGAGGCCTTGAAACTATTCTTTTGAGATCGATGCAAGAAGGGAAGAAGCGACTTCCTCTCTACTTGTACTTTTTTTGAAAAATCGTCCGATAATCCAATCATGGTTCCTATTATGTCTTTAGAATTCTTTGAAAGTATTCTTTTATCATCCACAGAACGCAGTTGAACTAGGATTGGATGGTTATTGTTAAAAATTCTTCTTAGGCGTTCCACTTTTTCCAAATGCCCATCGAAGTCTACTAATTCAAGATTATTCTTTATCACGGACTGAATTGTTTCCTTGAGATCTTCGTTTTCCTTTTCTTCTATTTTGAAAAAGACGACATTGTTTGTCCTCACCTGCTTTTCAAGGAACTCAATTATGCGTTCCTGGCTCGCCAGGGCTGATTTTATATATGTATTTTCTTCCTTCAAAGCCTTGTTTTCTTCTGACAGCTGGTCGACCTTGCAATGTAGTAAACCGATCAACGATTCCATAGAGTACAATCTATCCATTAAAGCAGAAAACTGCGTTGCCGACATTTCAGTTGACATCACGCTTCGTTCAAAGTTCTCAAGTGACATCGAAATCTGAATATAGCTTGCCAAGCTAAAACCAACCACTAAAGTTAGAAACATTCGTCCCTTTTTGCCACTTGGATTTATGCAATCCTGTAGTAACTATCACTGTTTTGACGGCTGCACTGACCGCATTAAACTTATAAGCAGAGAACGAGCCGAAAACAACGTTCCAAGTGAGAATTTTAATGAAATATGATGAACGAACTGACACACGCGTGTACACTCAACGGCTGCACAGCAGCGCCCCCATCCGGTACTATGTCAACGCATTGACTCATTGATAACTGTGTTTTGTTATAAAATCGATTCATTCAAAATTTAGCCACATGTGTTCCACACAGAACTTTTGGATCGAGATAAACCTTATGATCCCAGATGGGTAGAAAATCTTACTAACCGAAATATTATGCCCGAAATAATGACAGAAGTTAAAAATTAAGGATTAAATGGTTATAAAAATGTATTTATGACTATTAGGAGCCACTTTAGCATACATGGAATGAAATTAATAAAATCAATGAATCATTATTCAAAAACCAAAAAAGCATTGAGACTCTGATAGAAGTATTTGGCAATCAAGATGATATGATTTTCTGTTGCTATTATTTATCTTGAATTTCTCATATTGTTCTATTTTAATACTCTTCTTTCTCTTTTAAATATTCAAGAAGCAAAATGCATCATCCACTACTAACTGAAATTTTCCTGATAATATTCCAAATTTTCCAAACAGGGTCAACTCAACCTCTTTACATAAATACCTCAATTTCGCATTCTTCAAGTATCTTATTTGAGCCAGTTCTAAATTTTCGAGTCCAGGAATAAATATACCTGTATATCTTATTAGAGACCCATTTATGCAACAAATAACAAATATTGCGGGCATTTTTTTAGAATCAGCATCATTTTAGGACAAACATAATGATCAAAATATTACCGACTGTCGAACTAATGAAGCAAACAGATTATTCAAATTAAACGAAGCTTCTTATTTCTACCACAACATTTAACTGGACCTGGCCAACGCTTTCACTCACGCTCTTACTCACGTGATTAACGGCCAGTGTGATCTCCTTCTCTTGCCAGACGCACTTTCGGACCGACTATTTGACCCTCAGCCTTTACACTTCCCCCGTTTGTTTGTTTCCTCACATCTCGAAAATACTTTCATTTTCTAAAATCTTATATTGCATTCACGAAAATCAATCAATTTTTCCATTATCAGTTTCCATCCCCTCCGCAGATGAATTTCACTCATTTAAACCGCATCCTTTACCTTTATTTTCTAATTTCGATACAAATCAAAGAACCTTAATCTGCATCAATTCATAAATGACTTATCTAGCAGTAACCAGTTCTAATCAAACCTATTTTACAGTGGGAAATTATTTTTTTGCATCATGTTACCGTACGACACTCTGAACATTCTGCGACTCACAAGTTTCAATTCCCAATATTTTAACGAATGCTGTTTGCGAAATAGAAATTTTCACTGTATCAATCCCCTATAAATGTCAATTTTACGTTAATTTCGCTGATTACGCAATGTGGACTCCACTAAAAGTTCATTACGGTTGCATTTATTCTACCTCCCCTATTAAAAAAATTCAATTACTTCGACCAAATGACAAAAAGCATTTCTTCGAAATTCAAAATATAGGAATATTATAAATACAATCAGATTGTCAAATGGAAGCTGCAAACCCTTCCTCTTATCCACCCCACAATCTTAAGGAAATAGACCATTCTATTCCTCCACTTGAATCGTCTCTAGCTCTCACTAACGTCACGCCTTTTTTTCAATTAAATACTCCATACAGGCCCCCGAAATGTTTGAAATAAAAACATTTAAGTTAGTCCTCCAGCATTTATTACCCCGAAACACTTTATTACCTTTAAATCATCATCTATTACCCTTTATTACAGTTTTATAACATCTAAAATCAATATCAACGAAACTTCGTGTCCATCCCTAGCTCTCATCATTCATTGCCTCACTGTAATCTTTTTAACACTCATGTTTCATAATCTTACATACATAATTTTTCAGCTAAACATTGATAGTTTCCTCCAAATCTCAAAATCGCAAATAAACATCATAGCATTAGACCAACAGTTTGCGAGTCAAAAATGAATGACAAATTGTTTCTCTAATGAAGAACATCACCTAAATTCAAACACTTAAGTGACGGCTCAAGATTCTAAAGTCCTTGAACTTTCTTTTAGCATTATTTCATCACGAAAGGAACCCAACTGTATTTAACCAGTACCTCTAGACGGTTCTCTTCCACAAGACTATCCTGTAACTTGAAGTTACCTTTTAAATTGTTCATGTCTAGCGAAGCATCATTGTTCAACATTTTTATAATTCGATCGACTACACTTCTTTTTATCATTCTATTCATCCTACGTTCGAATACTAGAAAAACAATCAATCATTCTTCAAATTAACCCTGTAAATAAGTATTCGGATAACAGATATGTAGAATTGCTTTTCTGACGTGCCGGAATCTAATGGAAAACGATAAATAAATTATAACTCTTTACTTTCTTCTGACAAACAACAAATAACAAAAGAAGGACAACGATTGCGATCACGCGATTCTCTTCTATCATGTATTATTTTCGCGACGATTTGCAAATATTGTTTTTCCTTGAGCCACAACGGCAGTTCAAAAAAAAAGTCAAATGAATAACAAACGAATGCTTTCTCTTCTTACAGATAACATGGCAGTTTCAAACCAGGAACGCAATATTCCAGCTTCCAATAGCACGACATAGACCCTGCATGAGATTGTTATAGAATATAATTTTACTTGACCAGTTTATCGTATAGAGTCATAAGGTACACTACCGTCATAAAGATCCCAGTTGAAACAACGAATGCGAACTTTATATCATTATCAAATGACGCCCGAATATATACGATTTTCTCACGAAATTTCTACTATAACATCAATTCAAGCATGTTTTCTTATTTATAGTACGATTTTCATACGAGTTCAATACGTTAATTTTGCCTCGCGAAAAATAATGTCTCACTCTAGCGTACACGAGTTCTTATAGTCAGTTAGATTAATATGAGTTATTTAAAAGGAAAACTTATCACAATTTCACCACGATGGTTATGGATTTCTCAACTACTATTATACCATATATGTATGGTTATGGGTTACCACTATTATATATGTACGATTACGGAACTCTCAATTTACAATTACTTTATATGTATGGTTATGGGTTATGATTATTTATATATGTAAGATTACGGAATTCTTAATGTACAATTACAATATATGTATGTTTATGGGTTATGATTATTATATATGTATGATTACGGAATTCTCACATTACAGTTGCCATACATGTATGGTTATAGGATATGATTATTATTTATGTATCGTTAAAGACTTTCGACCACTATATGCATAGTTATGAAAAAAATTATGATTGATGCTTATTATTGTTACGAAAAAAATACATAACTTAAAGAAGTAAGAAATTGTACAATATTATACGCGATTGCATAAAATATGTATCTTCGTTTTGGCACCGCGTTCAAGTTGCTATCGAACATGGTAGTTGCACCCCCATGATTCGATCTAAGGGGGAACCTGTCACGCGCCGTCCAGTGTTGACAACTTTAAATACCAGTACAGATGAACCGAGCCTATGCTTGAAGGTTAATTAGACACTATATATGCCACACGATCCATTAAGGTTTAGAAATGCGTTAGTCATGGAAAATATCTGGATACCGATGAAAGATAAACTTTCTAAAAATGAAACTAAGGATCTGCGACGAGGATTCTAAGACCCACGTCATAATTTATTCATACTACTGTCATATAAAAGAGGACCCGCCGATGGACCAAGCAGTTCAGTTTTTCCTTCAATGCAATTCAGCGTTTTCTTCATTCCAGTGTTTTCTTCAATTTGGTTCAGTATCAACCCTCCGTTTGGAAGTCATCTCGACTTGATACCAATTTCAACGAATATGCAGTTCATAAGTCTCAGTTTGGACCTCAAGTGAATTTCGGTCCTATTTGGAACTCAAATCAATATCCTGACTTGCTCGGTTATTCCACAAGAACATCTCAATTCTAACATAGGTGAGTCTCCAATTTTCTACATTTGGTCATAACGGCCATTCAACATGAGTAGATATTCACTATATCCTGTTGTTTAAGATACTGGTGACAAATTATGGCCAAATCCCCAACTCCATGATGCAACTCCATTAATATTGTAAATTCTCCAATTCAACTATTCTCAATTCTCATGTTATTTCAATTAATGGATCTATTGTATGTTTCTGTCTTTTTCCTCATCCCTTAGCTAAATCCTTCCGATCTTAAAGAAAACGAGGACCTTTTAGAATAAAAGGAAAAATGTCAATGAACACGATGACATTGATTTCAATTTCAATTGTTCTCAAAGAATAAGAATATGTTCAAATATTCGCCAAAGTTAAGCAGAATTAAAATGAGAAGAACTGTTTTTGGATAAAATAAATTAAAACGTTCAACTGTCGCTTTTTCACCGGAATTTTGATAACCATCCATGTGTAATTTTCAATATATGCATGATAATGCCTATACGTTCAGAATGTTTCACCCTGTTTTATATATTCCAATCTTAGGCAAATATAATGATCATTGTTTCAAATTAATAATCTAAAGTGAGGTCAATAAGAGATAAGAACATCATCTCTTCCTCCGTGAAAAGTAAATTATATTAAATTTCCAATTATTAATATCTCTAGAACTGAAGAAGATTCAGGAAGAAAACTGAATGCTTCTATAACTTCATGTTTGAATGAAAAATCAAATAAGAATTTCATATGATCGCGCTTCTGTTTTTAGAGAAAAAACGAAACTCTCTTGCAATTTTCTTCGATTTACATATAAACATAAAGTCACATACAATTTAGCTACATGATAAAAATCAGTTTCAGAACTAATCGGCAAGAAAAACTTATGAGAATTTGTTTTAGTTCAATTGTACGGTGCGTATAATATGTTTGTATCTAGAACTGGGAACATGAAGATAGTGGTGTCTAGATGACTGTGTTTTGATATCATACGAGTATCCTCTCTCTAACTCTATCATCAATATTTCCAGTTGTTCAAATGTTTTCCAGAAACAGAATGAAAGTTCTTTCAATTATCGTTTCGAAATCTGAAACAAAGTAGGACTTTTTTCAAATATGATTTATATCCAGAAACAAAACTATAACAATGAAGGACGTCGCTAAGTGCACCGGAATTTCGGTACGAATAGCTGGATGTTTTCGGTAAACATAGATACTGCCTACAAGGCCAAAATGAAATAGAATCTGAAAATTGTTGAACCTGAAAATCAATCTGCAATTAGTGCATAAGCCTGACCATGCCTAGCAAGGCTTCTATTTATTACACCTTCAGATGGGAAGTATAAGAATTTCGTACAGTGTGAAGTCCCTTCCAGTCTGGTTTTATTTTTATGAATAAAGTTAAGTCTCTACACATTTTTCAGTATCAGAAACGAAAAGAAAGTATCTTCTAATATATTTATTAAAAACAAGAAATAAGAGCGAAATGATAATATCCTTCAAGGACAGATTAGAACCAAACAGTTTCAATTATCTGAATTGCACTGAACTTTTCTTCCAATTTTGCTTCATTTTTATGAATACGGCCAAAGTTCCTTCCAGTTTTATTTTGTTTCCGTAGATAAAGCTAATGCCCCTTACCATTTTTCGGTATCAAAAGCAAAGTAAAACTTTCTTCTAGTATGCCTTAATTTCAAAATGAAAATAAATTATCTTCCAATTTTGTTTTTAGAAAGAGAACAAAAGTTGTTTCATTCTGAGGTTTATCGATTTTCCGACGTTTTTTAATCTACTGGTAGTTTATGTGTATAAATTATTTATTATACGAGCTCTCGTCCATCTACGTCGGACTTCATCAGGATACATACCTGTATACAGTTATAGAAACAAAACTATTAAGCAGTTGGAAATACAGAGATTTAAAAATAGCATTGGAGCTAAGAAGTGATGAAAGTTTTTAAAATCTAAATCGAAAAGTCATTATAGTCATTATATCAAAGTGAGATAATCCACTCCTGAACATGCAGTACATTATTAGTGTTGAAAATTCCGACGAAAGAATAGTTAGCATGTGTGAATGAGACTCTGAAGCGAAGGGATATTAGAAGTCGTAGAAACACAAGAGCGTGCATGAAGCGATGTATGGATGTAACGAAAGCAAAGGATGTATGGCAGGATAGGGATTTATGGAGAACAATTGCTTATAAGAAAAAGAGTGATGCCTGAAACGAAAGATTTTGGATACTAACGGGCCCGAATGAAGAGATTGTCTTAGTGGATTAGTACAATGGCTTCGCGAAGCTCTTCACCCGGGGTGATTTCTAGAGAGATTGATCAGCGACACGTGTCGGAGCAGTGTTGTGGAATGAGTATGTCGTTTGAAAGAGCAACACGCTACTGCTAGATTGATCTAAAACCTATCCCTCCTCCTACACATCCCTTACTTACCCATACCATATAAAGTCCTTGATCTCCGGTAGAATGACGAGGCTAGAAGCGAAAGAGTTACACTTACCCCGAAAGGGATAAGCACTTGCTGTGTTTCGCGACCGTGTTTAGTAGCGAAGTACCAGGTCATGAGTACCTGTGGTATATATTTATAATAATAATAATAATAATAAAATATATTGTGGGCAGCACTCCTCTTTACCATGGCTGCATGCCGAGGAGTATTGTTTTACTTTCATCTCATTTTTCGAAATGTTCGAAATTTTTGCTCGACTTTCAGAAGTTAAATGAAAATATCTACATATATCATCATTCTGCTTTTCAAAAGAAGAGAAAATTTTCATTCACTTTCATTTCGCGTTTAGAAACAAAGATAACGCAAATCAAATATAGTGAAGGTATCAAGCACAGATGTTCCGCGTGCCCAGAGAGTTAAAAGGAGTAAAGTCAAACCACGTGAAGTGGGCCCCGAAATTTCCGCCAAATCATCGATTTTGGAAATAAATACTTTATTTGATGAAGGTCATGAGGTGTACTTTGTGGTATAAATATTTCGTCGATATTCCTTTTTTTGTTAATGTTATCAACAATCAAAGTTTTGTGC
>JAUMHM010000005.1:50511816-50535584 GCA_032362435.1 Melikaiella ostensackeni
TTGTATAAGCCAAAAGGTTTAATAAAACTGCTTAAAAAAAATAAGGCTCATTACTTTTCAATCGAACCCTGTATATTATAAATTGACAAACTGGATGATGAATTTTTTCATAAATTTATGGGTGTTGGAATTAAGTTCTAAACTCAAAATTTGATTAATATCAATTTAATTAATTTAATTAATTAGATATAAATATTCGTTAATTCTATTATAGTGCAATATAATAAAATTATAATATTAACATTAATAATATATATAATATAATATATAATATATAAAATATATGTATAATTAGTTAGATATAAATATTCGTTATTTCTATTATAATATAATATAATGTTTTCTAATTATAATATTAACATTAGTAATATATATAATATAAATATTAAAAATATATATTATAGTATTGATATCAATATCTCTCGTTTCAAATCTGGGATCACTGGGTAGTGACAAGAGTCTGACCGACACTGACCGACATTGTCCCATACCATGATAAATTTTGGACAGATTGGACAAAGTCATATTTCTAGGCATATTTCAATGATATTCAAACGTTTGAAATATTGAAAATATTTTTATCTTAATAAATATATAATAAATTCACGAACATTGTAATTCGCAGAACAAAACATTACATGCTTCAGTGCTTATAGCCATATAAATCCCAAGAAAAGGTATAGGTTAACGACTGGCTTCATTTTCAAAAATATAAATTCATCAATAAATGTCTTATTCTTATCAAATATAGAGAATCATCCAACATTTATCCTTTCATTCAACATTCAAAATTGGCATCTGTCTCGGAAAACCTTTGAAATCGAGTTCAGAGTTTTCCGAATCAGAATTCGAACTCGTTCTCGCTCTTGGAATCTCTCGAATAAATTTCAAGTCTTCAGCCTCATCAAACAATCTTTTCGTCGCGGCAAGTGGAGAATTGAATCTATCCTGAGCGAATTGATTATAATTAGGAGTTTTTCTTTCAGAACTACTTCGGGTGTGTTTTCCTCGACCTGGAGGTCTTCCCCGACGTTTTCCACGACTCTGACTTGAAAGAAGCCGTCCTTTTCTTGAATTTACTTCTTTCCCAGTTCGAGATCGAGACCATAATTCGGTCTCTTCAGTACTCAAATCTCTGCTGTATCCTTTCCAAGGATCCTTCTGATTTTCCGCTATGCTTAAATGAGTAATCTCGTCCTCGTAGTCTGAATCTAATTTTTTTCTTAAACGAGTAGAGCTTCTCGTTTCTATTCGTGACTTTTTAAGCAGTTCTGGAAAAAAATTAAAAGGAAATTTTAAGATTTGAGATTTAATTCTAAATTAATTGAATCTTCGTAAATACCAATATTCTTCAAATATTGAAAATCACTCAATTGCTTTTATTTACTTAATTTTCTAAGATCTTAGATCATTACTTGAATCCTCAAAATTGATGCGATTGTATTAGTATCTACGAATTTTTCACAGAATTTTGAAATTGAAGATTGGGTAGGATTAAAACTCTCTAAAATTTACCGCAAAATCGCTACAGAAACTTTAGTGTCGATTTTTTCACAGCGGGAAACTTTTTTTACCTTCTACATTATTGCTTTCCTGATTCAGTTTTGAACATTTTGTTGTTCAGCATTGAAAGTTTTTGAATTTAGAAGTTATCAAATACTTTATAGTACTTGAAAATGTTCAATTTTTTAAGCAACCTATGAAATTTGAAATCATATCAAATTTTCACAAATTTAAAAATTGTTCAATGAGAATTTCTTTTTCTTTTAATGGCTCCAATTTCAAACTGCTGCATTTTTAAAGTATAATTTCAAACAATGTCACATTTATGGTTTCATATGCAAAAATAAATTGTTTACTTTTGACTGATATAATGTACAATTGCTTAATTTTCTGAATATACAGAGTAAAATTGAAAATTTGAAAAATATCGATGATGAGTTGAAAAATTTTCAAATGTTTAAATTAAATTAAGAAAATTTTTTATTCATTTAATACTATGGGCGGCTCACTTTAAAACGGTTCTTTCAATAGCCATAAAAAAATCGACTAAAACAGCATTTAGTTTAACGAGCTTTTACATTTCATTTTTGAAAACGTTTGTTTTTAGTTCAGTAACAATGTTAAGAACATTTTTCATGAGATTATTAAGGTTCTTGGGCTCCAAAGTAAAAAAAATTGGATTTTATGTCTGAAATTGAAGAAACATCATTTTTAACGATAAAAAATCTCATTTTTCTCAAAAACGACGCAAAATATGAATAGCAGTTTATAGTTCAAAATTGTTCCACTTCTTAAATTCTATAAAACTGTACCCTCATCAAATGTTTATCTTGTATATTTTGAAAAATTTTCCGAAAAAATTGGAAATATCGAACAAAATCGGCTCAAACAGCATTAGTTTCTTTACTCTGAAGCTCAGGAACCTTGATAATCTCATGGAAAATGTTCTTCACATTGTTACTGAACTAAAAACGAACGTTTTTGAAAGCAGAATGTTGAAGTTCGTTAAACTAAATACTCTTTTTGCCTCTCACACATCAAAAATGAGCATTTTTAGCCCTGTTTCGAGGGACACAAATGGCGTATTTGGAGCCTACGTTCCGAAATTCAACTCGGGTTAACTTTGTTTAATTCAGGTCCAGCTCGCGCGCATTTTTCGAGGTATGAAAATCGTGTGCGAGTTGGACTCGAGTCAACACGAATTATCCCAAGTTGAACTCCGGAACTCACCCTTGAGCGCTCATTTAACGTTGGTAGCACTTAAGTTGCTAACTTTACACATATATCGAACAATATCGATATTTGCATCATGGCTGTCATTGCGTCGAGTGTAATCAACTAAACAAGGTGAATTCTGAGACTGGCGTGAGGCATTCTATCGTTCGATGCGATGCCAAAGCCATAAGAACTCTAAAGATGAATTCCGAAATCGAAGAAAGTGAAATCCTTCAGTGCAATCCACCGTCAGTTTTAGACGACGTAAAGGAGGCTGTGAACGCAATTGTGCCGCAAAAATCTCGACATGTCTACAACTCCGCCTACAATAACTTCAGTAACTGGCAAAAGGAAAAGAATACTGCAAGCTGCTCGAAAAACACTTTGCTCGGTTATTTCAATGAGCAACACAAATTGTACAAACCCACTACCTTGTGGTCTAATTATTCGATGATTAAAGCCATGATTAAAACTAATCATGGAATCGACATTGGAAATTTTAGTCGATTAACCTCATTTTTGAAGACTCAATCGAAAGGCTACACTCCAAAAAAGTCAAAAGTTTTCACCTCTACGAAAATTGAAAAATTTCTCAATGAAGCACCGGACTTGAATTATTTGGCGATGAAGGTTAGTTTTTTGTGAAATTTATCAATACATATTGATAATAATATCAACAAAACATGTTGAAAAACAGCAGAACAAAGTTCAAAAATTATCAATGTACAACAGTTAAGAAAATGAACGTAAAAAGTAACAATTAAAAATATAGAAAGGATAATCTAAACAATTATAAAAATTATAGGTTGTGTTGATATTTGGAACGTGCGGAGCTTGTAGAATGGATGAATTAACGAAAATAAAATTAAATGAAATCAGCAATCAAGGAAATTTTTTGATGGTCAGTTTTCCTCACACGAAAAATAAAGTTCCACGGCGTTTTGTGATCGATGAGAAATACGTTGATATTGTCAAAAAATATCAAGAGCTTCGCCCAAAAAATGCTTCCACGGAACGATTCTTCATGAAATATCAAAATGGAAGATGCCATAATCACGTTATTTGAAAGACTAAATTCATGGAAACGCCAAAGGCGATTGCTCAATACCTCTAATTGCCTGAAGCAGAACTGTACACAGGTATTAACAAAATTTTATTCATTTCTTGGATTTCCCTACAATGATTTATTCTATTATTATTATAGGGCACAGTTTTCGCCGTACATCAGCCACGCTTTTAGCTGACATAGGTTCAGGAATCACAACATTGAAACGACACGGTGGGTGGAAATCTAGCACGGTTGCCGAAGCATACATAAACGAGTCTATTCAAAATAAAAAGGACATTGCTGACAGAATATCGATGAATATCTCTTTGGCATCGTCTTCCAAAAAAAAAACGTGACGGAAATTTCGACAGGAAATGAAAACAACTCAGCTACAAAACTGAGGATTAAACAAGCTTCCGACTCCAAAAAGCGTGCCAAAGAAGAAAACTCAGCAGAAGTGATAATTGAATCACAAGAAGCAAACCAAATGGCTTTATCTCCAATGAAACGTTTGCGATCGAATCACTCTGAGCAATAAAATTGTTGAAACTCGGAAATGATAAATTCATTTTAAACAATTGTAATGTTTATTTTCCTTCTAAAAATTGGGCAGACTTTTGCTATCAATTTAGAAAATCTTATGAAATAAAATAAACCTGAATTTGTTTTCACTCGAATCACTCTATACAATTGTCCAGACTCGGAGATAATAAAATTATTTTGCACAATAGTAATGTTTATTTTCTTTCTCAAAATTGAGCAAACTTTTGCAATCAATTCAAGAAATCTGATATGTTATTCATATTTTGTTACAAACATGAATTGAAGATTCTACATTTTGAAACATATACAAATAAACATTATAAAATATAAAAAATTTTTGCATAAATTCATTGTAAATTTTGTTTTAAATGTCGTGATACAACCCAGGGTAGTTCAGGGGTAAAAAAACTATTGACGAATGGATGGATATCGTAACGTTAGGGGTAGATTATGGGTGCTATGGGGGTGGTTTGAGAATATCGTAACATTAAGGGTTGTTGGGGGGGGGGTCGGGGGCAGTTTGAGGATACTAATTTTTTTTCTTATTTTGAATCTTGCTTTTAGTGAGTCGGCTTAGGTGGCTTCGTCCCCCGAACCCCCCGAAAGGGACTCCACCCCTGGACCCCTCATTGGCACCCCCCCCACGTCGCTACCTCCGCACATTTTTAAATTTTGCCATGCATTTTTATTCGATCATATCGGTTTCTATGATAAAATTGCATTACAACAATCGATATTAATTGATACATTCTAACTTGTAAATAAAAGAAAAATGTCTTCAAATATCCAAAATTATGTACTTCTGCTCCTTATGGTTCCTCTCAACAGGCTTAATAAATGCTCATTTGCAATGTTTTCGAGGCAAAAAGTATCGTGTGTGGCACGGAGCAAACAGCCGTTTTGAATTCGTGTGATTGCCGTCCTCGCATTGCTTGGGCGGCAAACTTCACACTCATTCAAATCGGCTGTTTGTGCACCTAACCACACAATGTACTATTTTCTCAAATGGGACATTTCAATTTCCATACTTCAACCTCAAATCACACAAAAGTGAGGATTTTTCACCAAGATATTGGGGAAGGTTTCCAAAACTTTTAGGAAATATTCCCCAAAATATGTCGCGAAAAGTTCTTTAACTTGTAGGAAATACAACACACCATTATTGAGGAATTTTCCCTAGAACATTTGGCAAAAGCTTCCCAACTTTCAGCAATATTCCACACCATTTATTGGGGAGTTTCCCCCACAATATTTAGGGAAAGTTCTCGAAATTTTATGAAATATTCCCCAAGATTTCTTGGGAAAAATTCACAAAACTTCAGGGTAATTTGCGTTATCGACATTGTGGGGGATTTTCCCAAAACAATTTTTCACATTGCTGTTAAGAAGGGGGAAAAAGTTTTGGGAAAAGTGGGTGATTGCAGAGAAATGGCTCACAAGGGGAAGGCCTCATCTGCGACATTGACTTTTTGATGAGACTATCATCAATCAACAGTATATCAGACATAATTAGACACGTGTCCCGGCTTCTTTGTAAATGGGCTCTCGTTTCAGAATTATGAGCGTTTGAAAATCACGGTCGCTGCAGCTGCCAAAGGTCCACCGAGTCACGCGCGGCTGCTTTCACCAAGCGCCACCGGTGCAGCTGTAAAGAGCCTGCCTAGCGAGCACGCTGCCCCTGGTTCAAATCCTCTTGTCGACATTCTTTTTCGCATTGTAAAAATGTGAAATAATCATTTTTTAATGCTCCCCCGGCGTTTGAACTCTTTCTTCAAAAACAGTTAAATTATTGGGAAATGAATATCATGCATGAGAATCGACGACAGGGGCAGCTGGCCCGACTCTCTCCCCTCTTCCATAAATCGTGTCAATGGGTTCGAAACCGGATTCAAAAAAGGCAGAATAAATACATACAATAATTTTTCCCGAATTTAACCACAGATGTCTTTTTTACGCTATAAAATTTAGCCCGTTGCTTCAGAAGTATATAACATTTCTGCATTATATGTATTCCATGTCTAATTATTTTTGACATACTATCGATTGATGATAGTCTCATCAAAAAGCCAATGTCGCAGAGGAGGCCTTCTCCTTGTTAGGGCAAATATTGAGAGGGAAATAAAATGCAGGAAGTAGGAAAAGGGGGATAAAGGAAGAGAATGAAGTAATAATATGACACCGCTTATCATAAGAATTTACGGCAAGAAAGGTGGGTACAATGGAATAAACATTTCTTAAAGTTGAAGACAAGTTTTTAGTGAAATAATGAAAGATTTATTTGAACCGAACGAAGAAAAAACAAAATATTTCTTTAAATCAAATGAAGTTTTCTTTGGCTGAGAATCAATATATATATTGTTTCAAATCAATTTTCTTTCAGTGAAAAAATCTTTTCTTTGAACGCTAGGTGTGTGGCCAAGTAAAATTTTTGTATGCCCTTGTGACAATGCATGAGCCATAAGCGTAAATGAGTTGGTTGAAGTTTATTATATTTCTCTTACGCAAGGTCCTATAAGTAATAAATCTAGAAGATATGAAAATGAGATAAAGAATCTCTGCCCCCCACTTGATTGTAGATAACCTATAAAAGCAGTCGCCTTCAGGAAATTGTTCTCTATCGTTATCTCTATTTGCACCCAGAAAAATGAAGATTGTCATTCTATTCTTTGCCTGCCTGGTTTTGCTCAATTCTGAAAGTTAGTGCACCTAACGTGATATAACATTATTATTGATAAGAAATATGAGATATTCTCAAAGTGTGGACAGTGAACCGTCGCCCTAGAAAGATTTAAATTAAAAATTTTATAATTGTACTCATTTAGTGCCACGTTGTCAGATTCAAATCTCGCAATATATGGGAATAAAGAATCACCATTAGCGCAATGTTCTAGTTAGATAGGTTTAGTAACTAATACTCTCTGGTTTAGTATATTATTTTGAATAAGGTTCAATTCAGTTGAATTCCATTGAATTTTTTGAGTCCTTTGAATCCTTTCTAGTCTTTGGAATTGTTTTGAATGGCATGGAATGCTTCTAAACTCTTTCAAATTCTTTTAAATCTTTTTAACTTCCTTGAAATCTGAATTCTTCTGAATTCCTCTAAATTTCTTGAATTCTCTTAATTCTCCCAAATTTTCTGTATTCTTGCAAATTCTGCGAACTATTTCAAATTAATTGAATTCTTTCGAAATCCTCTGAATACCTTGTATTCCCTGAATTTCAAGTATTCCTCAAAATCTGAGAATTCCACAAATTCAAGGTATTTTACGAATTCGAAAAATTCAAATAATTTCAGAAGATTTTAATGAAGTTAAGTGAATTTAAATTAATTTAAAAAAGTGTAAAATTATTTCAAGCCATTCGAAAAAATAAAAAGAGTTCAAAGGACTCGAAAAAATTCAGAGAAAAAGCCATTTGGAAAACTTCGAATATTTTCTTTTTTACTTTCAACTAATCTTTCTGGCTTCAAAAGAAGGTTGCAGTCTTCATTGGACAATATTTTGCGACAAAAACTAAGAATTTTGTATGAATTTGTCATTTTTTGCACATTTTTTCTATATCCTGAGGAGAGCAACAAATGAACATGAGGAAAATGGTAGAAGAAGGAAAAAGCGAAAAAGGGGAGTAATGGAAAGAGTTAGGGGGGTGGGAGGCGGAGGAAGAGAAGAAGAGCAGGGAGAGAGAGGAGAGATAGAGGTAGAGAGAGGAGGAGGGAGAAAGGACAAAGGGAGGAAAAGGGAGGTTACAAAGGGAGGAAAAGGTGTTGGGGAAAGGGGGTAATTTGCAAGAAATGGGTTAGCACACATACGGAAGGGACGGGTAGAACATATACTATAAGAGAGGAGAAGGGAGAAAAGGGTGCGAAAGATGTTAAGGATGAAGGATAAAAGGTTATATGGTTAGGGTCTAAGGGAAAAACGAATGAAGTGAGAAAGTTACATAATCATAATTTCGAGATTTCGGTAACAGTGTCCCTATCGTAATATACAACCAGAAACCTCCCTGCCCAAGTGCTTATCTACTTACAGCAGTTATTTTTTCAGTGTTCAAAAATTTCATAAATATTTGTTTTTACAGTAGACGGTGCATGGGCCCATCCTGCTGATCAAATTCATGGTGAAAATGATAATAGACATCCACAGCGCCATACTTTTGACATTCCTAATGGGAGCATGATTTATTTACAAAAAGTAACGGAAGCCAAACCTTCAAATGTCCCCATACTTTGGGGACATCTCCGACGTGTTGAATATGTTCCAATGTCGTATTATGAATATGGGCACGCTACCGTAGGACTCGGGGATGACATTTTTTCCTATGCGAGACTCGTACCCAGTTATAGTAATCACAATGATAATTATAATGATGTTCATGGGTATAAGTGTCTTATATTAGACCCAGACCATTCTGCTTTCCACGCATATCTTGTTCGTCGTAATCCAAGGGTTAACCTGAGTGCAGTCGTGCACGTTTCTTTCGCAGTGCCGAATTGTTCTCTTGTTTTTGTGGGAGCGTTAGAACATGCAGCTCCTATATCTGGTACACTTAAGTTGTCTGAATACTTCCAACATATGGAAACAAAAAATGACCGAGCTTAGAAGAATAATTCTGAAGTCATCCAACTACATCACGCTGGAGTGAGCAAATTGGAGTAGAACGTAGAATCAGTAACAAAAAACACAAACAAAACGACGGTGGATACGGCTGGCGTCGTAGCTCTCGCTACTTTTCGAATAAAAATAAGACATAATAAAGCGAAAGATTACCGAGGCAAGTGTGAAAATTCGAAATTAGCTTCGTTTCATATTAAGTTTAACCGGCAAGGTTAATTTTTGTTGCAGCGAATTTTTCATCTGGAACCGATGTAAACTTTATCTTTTGTTTTTTCTGTGTTAGTAATAAATACTCTCTGGTTTCATATATTATTTACAATTATTTTTTATTTAGTTGAATCCTTTCAAATTGCATGGAATGATTTGAAAGCTCTTTTCCTGTGTTCTCCTGCGTTACCCTGCGTTCTCCAGCAAGTTTTCGCTTCATGACTTTAGATGAAATAATAATCGAATTGGCAGTCAATTTACCTGAATGAATGCGTCACTGTGTCAATATGAAGTTTGGTAGCTGTTTTTAGTTTGTTCCTTGCTGTTATTATTATAACACATATTTTATGAAATCAAAAAAAGTAATACTACTCTAATGGGGACATTGCATGAAATCAGATGAAAAGATATTTTGATTCTTTAGTAACTCATTAGCACATTCCAAGAAGGACAAATTTTATATTGACTGAAAAACATGTTTTTCTTATTAATAAAGTTTGAATACTGAGCCTGCTCGCGGCATTTTTCGCTAGGAGCAACGATTGGCTATATCTGAGTGACACTATTTTTTGCGGGAAAATTCAAATTATCTTAATTATGTGCAATTTATATTTAGAATAAAAATTGTTTATGGACATATATCTGGATGTATAAATGGCTCTGAACATCTTTTATGTATTATTAATAAATAATAATTAATAATAATTGCGATGAAAGAATGACAAAAGTCTCGCTAATAATCTAAATTCCTTGGGAAATTCACCGATTCCCATTTCCATCCTTTGCTTCTATTTTTAAATCTGCTTGATTTGGCTCTTATTTCCGGATTTTCGATTTTTCATTTTTAGACATTTTTTAGATTAGGTTATATGATCAGCTTGTCAAGTCAAAAGCCGCGGCAGCCGTGAAACCTGATTGGTTGAAATTGAGGAAAGTAATATAGCGGCTAATGTGATCTAATTGGTGCAAAGCAGTATATAACTTAGTGAGGTCACATCCATTTGAGTGAAAGTAAATAGAATTACAGTAAAAATTATTTTTATCTTAAAGAATTGATAACATAAGAAAATTGTTTCATCCATAACGTTATTCATTGCTTCAAATTCCTGAGAATATTTTTATCTCATTCCATGCAAGATGCCCATTGTGAGTTATGTTTACCACTAAAAATGATGAATTTTCTGGATTTTTGTAAATTACAATTTCCAAATGCGGAATTCGAATAGTAAAAAATTTTTTCTGAGAGAGGAAATATAAATTTTGAATGATTCTTTATTATTAAGAGCAGCAATTCTGTTCTTAACTTTTCGACCATATGATTTAAAATAAACAAAAGGATTCTATCCATAACCCCTTTATTACCATATTAATTGAGGTTATATCTTTTTATAAAGATTACGAACTTTCTCCATCAATTTAGTAATTCAAAAATTTCAAATAAGTCATTTTGTTTCATTACGGAATTTATTGCTGAATGTTTCTAAGCATTACAGATAAAAATGAAAATTTCAATAGTAAATGATTGTTTAATATTGAGGAATAATTATTTTCTGAACATTTTGCTGCGAAGCTATAATTTTTTAATTTTTCCGCACTTTCAAAGAGATATAAATATTTAAAAAGATTTTCAAAACATTTCAAAAGATCTCCTCAAATCGTTGAAAACAAATATCGGAGAATTAAAACAGAATGAAGATTCTTGATGTCAGTTTGAGTCAGTTTAAAAAATATTTAAAAATTTTAGAAGTTTTGAAGAGATTGGGAATATTCTAAAACTTGAAACGACTTCCAAAAAATTATCAAATACTTTCAAATTTCTCCCAAACTTATAAAATTCCCACATATTTTTTAATTTGAGTTGAAATTTTACTAAAATTTGGTAAAATCCTGTAAGACGAAAAAATGTGAGCATAATTTTGTGAAGAATCTTAGGAAAATTATATATACCTCAAAAGGAAACTGATAATAATTCTTATTTCCTCGAATGGCAAGCGACTGTCGTTTGAGCTCATTTTCATGGGGTGTAAGATGCCTAAAATATAATTCACGCTCGAATTCAAGTGTTCAAAAATTTTTAAGAAACAAATAGTTGTTTAAAATTTTTCATTTTCTGCACAAATGCTCCAGATATTTCCCTTGGAAAGGTTCTAGAGTGAAATACACATGTGCTGTTGCCACATGTTAGAGTTAGAGGAAAAGAGTTTTTCCAAAAGAGGTGTAAGGGTGTATTTTCATGAAGGCTCGTTTTAAGCATTCCAGCGGTAATACCGTTCACACCAACAGTCTTACCATTCAAATAAATTGATGTCAAGTTTTGTCGGTCCACTGGTCATATATATTTGTTTAAACATTCAACGTTTCGCCCTTCGACGAAGGGCCTCTTCAGTTGTACACAATTTAAAAAACCTTAATACAGATCATAAAACATAAAATAAGCTGTCATATTTTGTAGGAAACTAAAGTAAAATTAATTTTTATGATCATTTCTGTACTATATTACATCAATGGGTGAAGTTTCAATATTACTCATGGAGAATATGAGTCTTTCATTACAAGTCAATAAGCGGTAAAGTAGTATAACCTTTCATACTGTTATTTATAAAACTAAATAATAAAATTATGAAATTTGTAGTGCATAATAAAAATATGTATAAATGTGAAACGAATTTCACATAGTATAAGCATCATTAGGATTCTCTTATAAAAATATTGGTGGGCCATCACATAATCCTTCAGCTACCATGAGAAACTGACATTACGTAGATATTTCAGATTTATATTATAAAGACAAAGTAGTCCTTCACACGAGTTGAGTCTTACATCGCGTGGACTGTTATGCGAGCACTGCGCAATCGATGTCACGTACAGGACAGAAGATTGGACCCTCTCTTACAATCCTAACGTGACAAGGACTTATCGTGTGGACATTCTTAAAATCCCTTATCATAAATAGTTAGTTGTAACTTAAATTTTCACAAAATAGAGTTGGTTATTTAATTACTAACAAATTCAATTATTTATTGCTAAATTATGGTGAATTTTTAACAATTGTTAGTGTTATTAATGAGATTCAAATATATACTACTTAAACCTTCGATGTCAGTTCTTTTATTAACCGAAAGTTCGTTCTTTGCGATATGGAACATTTCCCTGAAAAGTCTCTGCTTGTAGTTCTTTTCGACACCCAATATATTGACATTCTCAAAGTAAAAATAATGATGCTTCAAATGGAAATGATACACAAGTGCTGTGCTCCTATCATCATGTTTACAATCATTCTTGTGTTTTTTTTATTCTGGTATCAATATTCGTTTCGGATCGGCCAATGTAGACACATTGACATCCTTTGCAGTTAACGCCATATATCGTGTGTGTTTTTAAACCTCTCCTCAAAGGGTCTTTTCCGTTATTAAAACATTTAAACACATCATGGCCCGAAAGCAGAACGACTTTAAAACCTAGTTTTCTGAATACTATTTCTAGTCTATTACTATATATTGAATTGTAAGGTAATATTAAGAATGTATTAATAATGTTATCATTATTATCCAAATTCGTGCTTTTATTGATACTATTATTATTTCGTTTTTCATAATTTTCCAATCTTTTGTTGATAAATTTGATAATGAAATTTTTAGGATAATTATTCTCAATTAAAGTATTCTTGACAAGTTCTACATTTTTATTTCTATATTTGTGTTCAGAAAGTCTAACTGCCCTATTAACCAATGATTCAACAACACTGATTTTGTATTTTGGAGGTGTAAAGTTGTTGAAATTTAGGTATCTTCCCGACCAAGATGGTTTCCTATACCAGTCGGTGCATAATTTGCCATTTTCTCTTTTTACTAAAGAGTCTAGAAAGCTTATACTCTTGTCATTTTCTCTCTCTATGGTGAAATGGAGCCTTGTTTTGAACTTGTTGAATCCCTCCAAAAGATCATCGATGTTATCTTTATCTGCGCATGTCAGTATATCGTCCACATAGCGAAAGAAAAATGTTACTTCGTATGGTATGGCTTTGAGAATATTGCTTTCTACATCTTCCGTGACCAAACTAGCAACCGAAGCAGATGTAGAGGAACCCATTGGTACACCAAAAGTTTGTCTGTAGAACCTGTTATCGAAAACACAATATGCAATTTTTAAGCATAATTCAAGGAGTTTTATGAAGGATCCTTGAGGAAGGCAGGTATGAGCAATAATTCGTGGCCACTTCTTTTTTATGTTTGCGATAATCAACTTATGTGAAATATTTGTGAATTATGAAGTGACATCGAGTGATATCACTTCATAATCATCAGGGATATTTTCAACAGCTCTGATCTTTTTTATGAAGTCAAAGCTGTCTTTAATGAAAGTGTTAGTTTTTCCTAAAATTTCCTGGTTTGGAGCAATAATAAATTTAGATAAATTGTATAAAGAAAACCCAATAAAAGAAGTAACACCAATATTTTTATAAGAAAATCCTAATGATGATAATACCATGTGAAATTCGTTTCACATTTATACATATTTTTATTGTGCACGACAAATTTTAGAATTCTATTATTTAGTATTATGAATAACAGTACGAAAAATTATATTACTTCAATGTTTATTGACTTGCAATAAAAGACTCATATGGTATTCTTCATGAGAATATGTATCCAAAAAAACGTCATGTTCCGAGCAATCTATTAAAACAAATGTTGCTAAGATCATTAGAATTTACTGAAGTAGAAAATCGAGTTTGATACAAAAATATTTAATAAAATATGAGATAATTAGCAGAGATATATGGTATCTCAGAAAAAAAGTTCTTCCAGTAAATTGTTGCCCGTAAATTGTTTCAATAATTCTAAATGAATTAAGCTTAGAATTTTAATGAGAAACCCACCAAGCAGTGATGATTTATAGATAAAAAGCAGTTGTTGATAAACTTTAATATTGCATGAGATTTCTAAAAATGTGATATACCAAAAATAATGGAAACATTTTAGAAAAAGAGGTCTAGGAAAAGTTTCCAAAATGATTCCATGATATGAATTCACAAATATGGTCGATATTTTGAAGAGATCCAAAATTTCTTCTCATGATGTATGTCATAATACGTACAAACAAGGATCTCAGAGGCAAAAAGCAGAGCAGCAAGAAAGAACTTCATTTTTCCAATTAGAGAAAACAGACTTTCCTAGAATTGCGGTGCAACTGATAAAATTTTGGAAGAGTGCTGGCCGATATGGGCGGGGTAAGGAGAGGCAGGCGGGGGTGGGATGTGAAGAGGGTGATGAGGGAAAGTGAGGAAAAGTGATGGTAATGATGGGCGGGGTGTCGCATCTGCATAATTTTACTAATATTTACAGGTACGAGTCAAAGCATTGAGCTTCTAATATAGGCAATTAAGTAAAACATGTCAAAAAGGTCAGGCTCGCAAAATGGTAATTTCTTGCGAATGAATGATAAAAAAATGTGATCAATAATTTTGGTCACATAATTTCTGAAACAGAAACAAAAAAATAAGCACGATAGAGTTTGAGAAGGAAATTGGGATTGACTGGAATTGTTATAATTATAATTTATGTTAGTTTCTTCTATTCCTGCATGGTCTTATATCCCCATTTTTATGTATTGATTCTATTTTTAGTTGTAAAAAAGTTCCTCTCTAGGTATGGAAGTTGAGAACTGTTGTTCTTGGTCCAGGCTGGTCAAATCGTTCAATTGGTACAGCTTTCTTACCCTCTCCGAATTTTGTATCATGCTTGTCAGCCTTTTTAGCATAGCTAGATTTTTTATGATGCTGATGTTTTGATTTTTTCCACGTTCGAATTTTTTATCTTGGTCAGACTTTTGTTAGAGACCAAGAAGAATTGTTCCTCCAGGTCCGCCACATCGATCTGGGTATTTTTCTAGACAATCTGGAATCTCAAGATCCGCGTTTTTTGAATTAAGCAGAAGTGAACTCATTCAAGAAGCACCACTTTGAAGATTTGTTTTTTTTTTTGCACCAACTAGAAGATTTTAATCGGTACTTGAAAGGGTCTCAGTATTATAAGTACGAAGACTGCCAATCTGTCGCGATAAACATAACTCTGTAACAAATAAATAAAATTTTATGAGTTCACTTGATTAAAAAAAGATTTGAAATAGATGTGTGCATTATGTCGGATCGAACGTCATAGTTCCGATTCGACGGGCCTTAGAATCGAGTCGAAAAAGAAACGATTTGATTTTGCCCTTGTCGAATGTCGGAAAACCGACATTCGATGCGCACCAAACGGGATCAGATTTTTTCGAATCGATCGACCGCGCGTCGAATGTCAAAAAATCGGACATTCGACGGACGACTGAGCGGACTTTTGAGATTTGATTGACCACGCGTCGAATATCGAATATTCTAAACCGATGCATGCAGTTCTAGTGACACATGACGAAAAGGTTATAAGCTTTTGTGATATTTCATCAACACTGAACTACAGGTACATTTCTGCTTTGATGTTATCAAAACATTAACAACGCTAGCGACTGCTGATATGCGTACCGCGATATTTCTCAACAGTAGTGCAAAGGGGCGATTACATAACTTTTTCACTTTCACTTTCACTTCCACTTTTTCAAAATTCACGTTGATTGTTTATTTTTTTGGACATTTAAATTCTAACAACAATTGAAAAAAACTTGAATTTCGAAAAAAATTAGTCAATCGGAAAATTAAATGATAATTTTTTTCCATTTAGAATTCAGTATAATTAGTGCTCTAAAAAATATATATGGTCAAGATTTTTGTGCGATGCAACTAATGAAATGCCTTATCGAGTCCTCTAATACTAAGGTTTATAAAACATCTAAAATAATGTACAAAATTGATTTCGCAAAAAGTTTTTTTAGAGAATAGGAATAATAATTACTGAACACTTACACCGACTTACAAATAAGGCAAGACGGATTTCTCCAGTGTTCTCTAAAGTTTTCTTGTATAAAAAATGGCTTTAGTCATTTTTCATAAAAAGGAAAATTCACTATCCTCATTTTTGGACACCACCACTTTTATACATTATACTCTAATGTATTTTATTATGTAATTGACATATTGAAACTGATCCTAATTTAATTAGTATGAGCATACCAAGTCATAATAATGTATAGATTTCAGAATATGAAAACACTGAAGAATATTCTACAACATTTAATACAATGCATCGTCACTTGGACGATTCTGATTCTGAAGAACATTTTGCTTTACGATTTTCGGAAGATGTTACATATACTGAAACTGCAGCATTTGAATCTAATAGTTTTGAAACAGTCTATTCTGCTTCGGCTGAATGTATAGGTGACTGTAAATTCTGCTCTTTTCAATATTTTATTCCATAAATAGTATTGAACAATTCAAAACGACTTAACCTTGTTATATACAGAGCATGATACCAATTCTTCAAATCGGACTGATAAAAGAGATTATATAACTGAGACATTTGATGCTGATTCTAAGGAATTGATCTTAGTTGTTCAAGAAGATGTGGAAAATGTCACTGATAGGGAATTAACAGTACCTGATGTTGAGAAGTAGAATAGAAAAGGCTAAGGAAAATCATCCGCTACTGAAACCTTGTGGTGAGACATGCCGATAAAAATGTTCAGCAAGATTTCCTGAAAAAAAGGCGATTGATAAATGACGAATATCAGTCACTGGATTCAAATCAGCGACGATTATTTTTAGTTTGAAACCCTGAAGTTACGTATGAAAACGAAAAACAGGTGTTGAAGATTCAAAACGTGTCAATACAATAAAATATCATCTACTAGGAGAGGTGGGTGATCTTACTTAACTTTGCAAAAAAAATTCTGCAAACATTAGGTTTCAACAAAAATAACGATACCCCCTTTTAAATGCATTAAATGAGGGACATTCTGTGAAGTCTCAGAAAGATGATAGAGGTCAACACAGTAATCATCAAAATGCACATCAAGATATAATAAAAGTGCATTCTGAGTCATTTAATCCATCAATTTCACATTATCGGAGAGAACATGCGCACGAAAAACGATATCGTCCATCTAACATCACAATAAAGAATATGCATGACGATTTCCAAAAAATGTTTAAAACGGACTGTGCTTATAAAACCTATGAAAGTATAGTAAAACGCGACATGAACATTTCTTTTACAAAATTGCATCATGAAGAATGTGAACAGTGCGAAAGTTTTCAGCAAAACAATGCAAATCATAAAAAATCAGCAGATAATCTGAATTAGATTATGATTGTGATAATTGTGAAGTTTGGCAGCAACATATTCGGAAAGCAGAAGTATCACCCGAGAAATATAGAGACGATGCCTCCTCTGAACAGTGGGATGCTAATTATGTTTACTGCGGCGCAGATCTGGAAAAATTTATAATGCTGCCATGAATCAAGATGTTCAAGCAGGTTATTCCTACAAAACGAATAATTGCTTTCAACAAGAGTTTTTTTTCAGTCGGGAAAAAGCGAAAAAATTCTGAACCTTTGGCTGTACTTTGGCATGAAGCTATTGCCGACAGAAAGAAAGAAAAAATTAAAAGTGCCATTAATGACTTCCTGTTACGACAACGAGATGACAATTACATCAAATCATGTTTAGGCAATTGTTCGGGCAGAAAAAAACTGGACTCTTATTTCCTTCTTTACTTACATGGTTAGTTCCACTGAAATTAGCACTGAAACGATAGAACTGAACTACTTCAAACCTGGCCATACCTTCATGTCAGCCGACAGTTTTCATCATCACGTGGAACTATCTTTAAAGGAGATGAAAAAAGTTTACGACTTTTCAGATTTTGTAAATGCAATTCAGAAAGCTAATTCAGGAAAAGTGATGGTTAAACCAATCGAACCTTAAGATTTCTATGGCTGGAGGGATTACTCTTCTGCGTATAATTCATCAGGACTTAGCGAATGTCCTTACTTGAGTGACATTGTAGAAAAGCCTTCACCTAGAACTCACTTCCGCAGTAATCCAATTCAAAAAAGGCAAGATATTTCAGCGAACTATGGTTCTCTTATGCGAGCAAGTCGTTTGAAATTCTGGCAAAGTATTCCAGCCTCAAATGCTGCAGATCTATTGAGAGCTTATTAGGAATAAGCAACTGTGAAACGTTGATAATTAATTTCCTTTATGTTTACTTCAATGTTACTTACAGACAACATCTACGATTGAGTTGATAATTAATACTTGTATTTTAAATATAAATAAAGAGTGTGAACGATATATTTTTTATTTCAATATTTTAAGTATCACCAAACATTATTATTCAGACGAAAAAAATGAAATTTTGAAACGATAATTATTATAATACAACTTCATTGTGGGGGCATTTTTGTGATTTTCGACATTTTATTTTATTTGTTAAATTTATTCTGTTTTATTATTAGTAATTTCAAAAGTGATACATAATACTCTGAGTAATAAGATACAGACAGTTTGACTAATCTATATCTGGTACTTTCGTGACCCCAAATAACTTGTAACTAACATAATTGCAAATAACTCCAGTAAAATTTTAACAAAAACTTCTTTTCAAACTCCAGGCAATGAAATACACAAAATTTAACTATAATAAAGCCTTTCCAATTCAAAAAATTATATAATTGTCAATGGCACAACAAAAAATATATTTGCTCTAATATGTCAGTTCAATCCTGAATGTAATTACAAGTTTTCTTGTTCTGCACGGCAGTATACTCGGCTCGACTCGTTCGAACTTCAAGTTTCAAGTTCTTTGCACTCCATTATAACAATGTAAAGTTGAGTTTTCATACTTTCGAGTTATTTTAGTTTGATTCAGTAATTTTCTCAACAAACAATATATACAATATCATCATATGCAGGCATACATACATACATAAATACATATACATACATAAATACATACATACATACATACATACATACATACATACATACATACATACATACATAAATACATACATACATACATACAAACAAACATACATACATACATACATACTTACATACATACGTACGTATGTGACCGTACTAGATAAGATTTTTTATTCAGTTTTTCAATGTTTTTAAAAATAAACAAAAATGACGAAGAAATAGCTATTTTTTCTATTTGACGTTCCTGGTGCTCGTGAATGATAGGAAAATTGTTGCAATCTCCTACGTTCCATAAAATAACATTAGTTAAAAGTGTTTTGTCATGATATAACATACAAACAAATTTATAGACAGATTATTTATTGAAAGTATGTTTTCTATAATTTTCAACAACTTTACGTTATTTTAAGTTATATTGCAGGGAACTTGGATGAAAACAATATTGTTATGAAGAAAATTTCGTTCAGGATGATTCTTGTTAACATCATTATCAAATTTAATAAACGAAAGCATTATGCGGGAATTTTTCGATGGGAAAATTTGTTTTTCTTTTGATGTCAGTCCTTTTAATAGGAAACTTCATAATAATTCCAGCAACGTTCATAATTAGTTGATAAATTTTATGATTTTGTAAAACAAATGCATTATTTGGGAATTTTTTGAGAATAAATTTTTGTTTGAATGGCAGTCTTTTTAGTTGTCTGCACCATAATATTTCAAGAACTAAGCATAATTATACGACGAATTATGAGAAAAATATATTAACACCGGCGAACATATTTTAGGTATTCAAATTAACTCAGAAAAATTGATATTGTTTTTTGTTCCATCGTATTACGGTATAACACCTAAATAGAATATTTAAATTAGCATAGAATTTAAATCCATTGATTTTATTATCCAACCAAGGATTGAGTTATAAACGAAATAACCAAATTGCGTTATATTTTTTTTTGTATGTGCAATTACAAGTTAGCTAAAGAGCTATTAATTTTTATCTTGAATTATATTCCTGTTTTATATGAAAATTGATATATTCTTTTGAACTATGGCATCAAGTAATCTAAACGATAACATGTATATTATATCATTTCATGCGTATCACTTCTCCTTCTCTTGTTAGTTAACAGAAAATTAGGGACATTATTGTAAATGAGATTGGCGTAGGGTTTTTCGTTAAAAATAGTTTATTATTCCAAATACTGGGATTTTATTCCTCCCCTTGTGAGACATTCCTCTCTTTCTTGATTATATTAGGTTTCAAAATTGATAGATTCAATTAATTTTGAATAAGGATAAATATCCGTCAAACGCGAGGGTTTCATTAGCACAATCCCACTGATCCATCCGTTTTGATGAACGCTACTTTCTGATAGTTGTGAGGGCTCTTAGGTCGCTGGATCAGTCCCGTTTCCAGCATTTTTTATTTCTTCTCCCAATTTATCTCTGCATGCTAATCGTACTGGGTAACTTCTTCCTATGAGAGGTTGTCCTTCCCTGACCTTCAAGGCAGGTTCCTAGAACGTCAGTGATCCGGTTCTTATTCAAAATACACAGCTGTATTTTCGTATGAGATCCTTGAGTTTCTTTTATTTTTGAGCTCACTTCTTCACTTCACTCACCAGTTGACATTACATGCATCATCTATGTTTGACATGTTTATCCTTGACGATTCTGATAAAAGGGTTCCCTACCGGATACTGAAATGTCAATGACTTGGCGTCAAGGTCAATTTTTATTCTATGTTCGCCGAGCACGTCGATTCCAATAATACACGGTCTCGATTATCGCGGTAACGCTAAGAAGACCAGTTGCAGTGCGTGATTCGGTAGTTGTAGTTCTATATACATTTGTTTATTTGAACGTACTGCCTTGCCCCCCCCCCCATTGGTCCAGTCAATGATACTCCTGATATGGGGAGGCTAGAATGTTTGTATGTTTATTACGAAGAAACGTTTTGAACGTTCTTTCGTGAGGATTTCTCCCACCTACAAGCTTGCTATACAGCATTTTAATCTGTTTCTCGTGATCCTCGACTGCGTCTCTTCCATCAGTTCTGCCCGCGTGACACTGAACATTTGGGCGAAGAGTATAACTTCCGGTGCCACGTCAGGCTCTTCTATCTCCTCTTCTACTGTCATGGCATCTTCTCGTTTCCTGCCTCGTGTGTTGGATCTTTTCCAAACTTCTCCATCATTCCACGTGCTGGGTCTTCTTCTAGTTCTATGTTCCTCAATCTGTATGGCTGGTGTGGCTTATGATTGCGACAAGAGTCATTTTCCCAGTGTCTCCCTTGCTCCTCTGTTTCTAGAGCTTGTTTTTGTGTAAAGTTTCTACCGATTTTAGTAAATTTTCAGTGTATAAGGTTAAAAAAAAGGCATCATGCTTAGTATTATGAGGCTAGAACCGAATCAATTTAATACGCTTATCCCATAAGGGATTTGGCTTCATTTTATAATAATAATAATAATAACACTTATAATAATAATCTTATCAATAACATAATCAACGCTCTCGTGACGCCGCTGCGCAAGGACAACAGCGGCAAACAGCAAACTCCAAACTACACAGTACACTCATTTTGTACCAACTACATCATCGCAAGGAATTTCAAACATCATATTAAATTCTTAACATCTTTAACTCATCGCGCACTAGACTTAGTCCGTGACTGATGAGAAAACACTGGGTTCACACAAGAAAAAAGTTTAAAAACTCAAAAAAAATTATGGAATGAGAAAAATGAGGAAATTACGTTTATACACCACTATGTGGAACTTTTATTTTTAGGCTATAACCGAATAAGTTTACGCTTACCTCGTAAGGCATTTGTCTTATTGATACAATGATAGTAAAAATAATGATAGTAATGAATGCTACCACCATTATTTCCTTGGCCTAACTCTTTGTATGCTGCCATTCACTTTACGTGAATACACTTGCTTCGTTAAACGTAAGTCAGTAAGTAAGTAATTTATTGCTTGTAAAAATATCCAATTACCTTATAGCAAGGGAGATAGCTGTTTTACAAAAATTATTAAATCGTAGCTTAGCTTTATATCAAATCACTTAGAACACTCAATTCACTCATTCATTTAGGCAGAAGAAACGCAGTTTACAGCAATTAGCAATAAACAAAAAAATTTTCCTTATCATGTACTTATCAGGATTCGCTAGTAACGCTTCCACATTAGTAAGTTCATTCCTGAGTAAGAAATGGGATCGTAAAGAAGTATATATGGGACACGAGAATAAAATATGTTCTACATTCTCCAATTCCTGTTCGTTACAAATTGTACAGAGTTGGTCTGGGTCGAATTTGTATACGTTTTTATTGCATGACAATGTAAAGCATCTATTCGTTGACAAACGTAATTGTGCAATCACTCTCGTTTCTTGAAAAGAACAACGTAAGGAGAGATAAGGCATAGTACTATCTGATAAAGACCTAGGAATCTGACTTTGGATCGATTGCGTTAATTGGTATCTGATGATGTCCTGATTCTTTAAATGTATGGATCAAGGTAACTCATAATGTTCTCTTTGCCTATTATTTTTAAAATATTCGCAACTTGTGAGGCCCAATTATATTTAGATTGGTTTGTTTCGCAGTTTGTCAGTTCTTATTGCCTTAAATAGCATATTCTTGGCAATCGGTCGCTTTTCATTCGGAGAATTTTGACAATCCAATTCAAGGTCATAGATAGAACTCTGTAGCTTAATTTCACCCTGCCGATTTCCAGCCTGAGTGCTGCATTTTGCAAACGTCTCGGTAAATGCAGGAGCCTTTTGAAAAAGGATGATTGAATAACTTCAATATTTTCAAGATATCTTAAACCCCACACTGGAGGACTGTAAAAAAGAGTTGATTCTACCATACTACCGAACAGTTTGATCTTGGTTTCCCATGAATCCGTCTTCGACCTTGCAAGGATTGCCAAGACCGTTCCTGATGCCATTATTGCTCTATAAATTAAATCCTGAGATGCTTAAAAGCCTAGTGCTGAATTTGAAATCGGAATACCTAGATACGGATTCATATTTACAGTTTTGATTTCCTTCCCATTGAACGAAGTAAATTTAGGCTCGATTTCTAAACTTCTACCACCTTTTTTGAATATAACTATGTTGGTTTTTTTTTTAATGTTGATTTTCAAGTCGTTTATGTGACAGTACTCAGCTAAAGCATCTAGTTTGTTTCGTAAGTCAATTTTTGAGTACGCAAAGATCACAAGATCATCCGCATATAATAGCAGCAATAGGTCAACATAACCATTAATATTTATTCCCTGCAGTCCTTTACCACGTATAAAATCTTCCAAATCTGCCAAAAACAGTATAAAGAGGAGTAGGCTGAGAATTTCTCCCTGCAATACACCCTCCGTTACTTCTATAAAATCGGATAATCCCTCTTTGGCTTTTAACTGCAAAACTGCCCCGTCGTATAGATTTTTCAATATACGAATCAGTTTTGGGCTTATTTCCAATTTAAATAATTTTTCCCAAAGTTTAACGTGTGAGTTTTATAGTATATATTTCATTCATCATTTTAAAGATCTTGATCCAGACTTCGGTGAAAAATCTCTGAATGACTCCCATAATATAAGTGTTTTTTGTCTTATTTCAAAATGAATGTTGAAGATGGCAAAAATATGCAATAAAAAAGGGCTTACATTATATCCAATTTATGATTCAATCTCAAATTCTGTTATATTTGGCCAAGTCTCTTTTCAAATTTATAGCTTTGTTACCCTCCCTTTTAATGAATAGCATTTC
>JAUMHM010000005.1:50543550-50556920 GCA_032362435.1 Melikaiella ostensackeni
CCGCGCTCCGCGATTTTGGCATTTCACTGTAACGGAGCCCACCTCGCAGCGTCTGATTGGTCAATGTCGAATGTGCAGTTCAGCGACTTTTGTTAGAGGTGCTAGAGTCAGTGTCACTTTCAAGTGTCAACGATCAGGATGGATATTTGTTGAAGGATAAATAAAGGAAACAACTTGTACGGGATTTTAAATCTGCGTAATTATCAGCGTCACGCCATTCGATGTAAATTTGTAAATTTTTAAGTGCAGTGATAAATTAAAAGTGAATGAATGTGATTGAAAATTGAATGCATTGTTTTTAATCATTATTATGATCATTTCCAACTATCAAGTTTAACCCTTTACCTTTTAGTGAAAAAAATTACCGTCGCTGGTTTTTGTCATAATAAAAACGTATTCGATAACTTTTGGCAATCTTCGACTTTCGAAAATCAGAAAATCAATTCCTCTAATTGGTGAAAACAGATTTAAAAAGAAAAAGATCAAAAACTTGAATTTTTAATTTTGAAATCGAGGAATGTGAATTTAAAAAATAATAAATACGTCGGTTGATGATTAATGGAATCAAAATTTCTAAGAAATTGAAATTTTGATTTGGGTATGAGAAACTTCAAGAATTAAGACGTAAAGGACTAAGATTTTGAATTTCGACAAATATAAGATTCAGGATTGAAATTTCAGAATTTTGATTTGTGAATCTTGAAGATATTATTTCAAAATACGAACATATCAAATTTATTTCAGAATTAGTTACAAGTTCGGTTCAAAATTTGTGATTAAAAAGTATTCTCTCATTCGAATATTGCAACAATCATAAACGTTTAAAAATTTACGAATTGGAAAACCTTTGAATTCAAAATTCTGGGATCAAACTTGTCATTACTTGCACATTGAAATTTAAATATTTCAAAATGATTGGAGCTATCTTTCCTCGTGACACCAAATTGAATAAAAGGCATTACGTGACAATTATGAGGCATGTCTCCCAATAAAACGACATGGTATGAGATGGACGATGATAAGATAAGAAAAGTATCGTGGCCAAGATCAGCGAAGGGCGCGTATATTTTAATCCTCAAAAAACTCACTCATTGTTGAATATATATGTTGCAGGCCATATTGATCCTCTACAGCTACAGTATAAATTAATAATTAGAGACAAACTTACAAAACTCATAACCACATGATCAGTTGCACAACTATTATTCAAAAAACAGTGATATCCCCCTCAAAAAAAACTTCAAACAAGTAAAAAAAAAGTTATCGGGCAATACAGGACAAAAAAAATGTAAACAAAAATAAATCAGTTTGGAGCTAATTACGAATATTACAAAAAATTATCCAAAAAAAAATACTGATATCCGACCGTCGGTAAGAACTCATACCATTTTCAAGTGACACTTTTTGCTAATTAACTTCTTACCTGGTTGCAAGAATGTAATGAGAGAAAGGTAGATATAGAAATATGGCTACCAGGTAAAACAATCGCACTCTATTAACCAAACGTGTACACATCACAACGTCCGCAAAATAGTACATCTGGTACTTCAGCGGATGTCCGACGGATATCCAATGTCCGTGGGAAATCCGTTGGGGCTTGAAATCATAATTATATTAGTCCTGCACAAAAAAGTAACAAAAAGGCCCGGAAAAGCGTTTTTTTATGCAACTATTACATCTTACAATGATTTATAACTATTGTCTATTGAACTATTCATATTATTCAAATTACTGATTTATCATTAGCATTCTGAAACTGTAAAAGTGTGGTATAATATTCTTAACTCTAATCGTAATGGAAAAAATTCATGTTGTCAGGCTACAAAATCGATATTAGGGAAGTACAAATATGATGAGTACAGAAATTAATAAGTATAATGTTGAACGGCCGTATGAATTTTGGTGCGTTCTCAGAAAAGTGACCTCTTATGATGACAAATTTTCCGTTCGGAAAATGTATTTGATAATGTCCCTTTTCCAAGAGCGCGTCTATACAGGTATCTACATATCAGTTCGTCCTCAACTGCTTGACGTACATGTAAGCTACATTTCGGATGTTTGTTGAATGAGCGTAAAAAATTTTTATTCTCTAGCACTTTCCAATGTGACAAATGAAAAAAAAATGATTGCTAAGGTAATTAATCGACACATCATCAAATGCGTTACAATAGCTTTTCTAATGGAGGACCATACTTGACACTACTAAGCTCGGAACAAGTATCAACAAGTACATATCTTCCCATACACCTAATTTTACATGAAAAAAAATTGAACTAGATGATATGAATAACAAAACATAAAGATAAACGATTTGTCGGGCCTTTTTGTTACTTTTTTGTGCAGGACTAATATAATTATAATTTTGAGCCCCAACCGATTTCCCACGGATATTGGATATCCGTCGGACATCCGCTGAAATACCAGATGTCATATTTTACGGACGTTGTGATGTGTACACATTTGATTATTTAAGTGCGATTGTTATACCTGGTAGCCATCTTTCTGTCTCTATCTTTCTCATATTATATTCTTGCAACCATGTAAGAAGTTGATTAACAAAAAGTGTCACTGGAATATGGTATGAGTTCTGACCGACAGTCCGATATTAGTATTTTTTGTTAGATAATTTTTTATAATATTCGTAATTATAATTTGAGTTATAAAACAATTAACCTGGACCAATCAGGAGCGTGGTTTAAGCAGTCCTGTGTGCATGAGCAGGAGTCCAACTGTTTGTAAGTGACCGCTGTTTCTGCCTTTGGTATCCCCACCAAGGCGCTCGCTTGCATATTACATACGGCCAGGAGCGACGGGAGTAGAGAGAGCGTCAGTGCACTCGAACTTCGAGAACAATTACCCATCTTCACGATGACAGACAGAAAGGGGAAGTTTGTGTTTGTAGAAAAAGCAACGAAAAAACCTCTGGACAATTACTTGGACTGAAGTAATACCGAGGGATACAAAATAGGCACTTGTACTAGCACACCTAGAAAAATGTTAAGAGTTAACAAATCATAATAAAGGGTTGCGCGATGCAAATTCCTAAAGGTTTAACCCTGTAAGGGCTGATTTTGTTACAACAACAAAAATTGCGACCAAAATGAAACTACTCTGAAATAATTGTAAGGGATCCTATTTGAGGAAATATCGAGTAATTTCCGCAGTAAAAAGAGTGGTTGACATGACGGATTTTTTCAACAACTTCATGACCCAAGGGATGATTTTATAATATCCGCGGGAAACTACCCCCGTAATGAAACCGATCTGCATTCACTTTGTGAAGCGTTAGAAATTTGTATTCATCCCCTGCTTAGAAAGATCGAAGAATTTCGGCATTAATCAAAGTATCTGGCACCACGGATGTCCCAGGAGATGTTTTAATATCCTTAGGAAACTACTTTTTTTGTGACAAAAACACTACACTATACTTTTGTTGTGTGAACGTCGTCCCCTGGGTCAGCAACTTATTTTTAAAATCCTAGGGACCAACCACATTGATTACTGCAGAAGTTTTTCGATCTTTCTAAGTAGAGGATGAATAAAACTTTTAAAAAATACCGCAAATTAAATTCAGACTGGTGACACTACAAGAGTAGTTTCTTGGGGATATTAGAACATCATCCCCTGTGTCATTGAGTTGTTCAAAAAATACGTGGTGCCAAACACTTTGATTAATGCGGAAATTTTTCAGTCTTTCTAAGCAGGGGATGAATAAAAATTTCTAGCACCCTTCAAAGTAAATTCAGATCGGTGTCACTACGAGGGTGGTTTTCTGGTGATAATAGAACATCATCCCCTGGGTCATGTTCTCGAAGTTCTAGTGCACTGACGCTCTCTCTCCTTCCGTCGCGCCTCGCCGTATCTAATATGCAAACGAGCGCCTTGGTGGGGATACCAAAGGCAGAAACGACGCTTACTTACACACAGTTGGACTCCCGCTCACGCACGCACGACTGCTTATACCGCGCTCCGGATTGGTCCAGCTTAATTGTTTTATAACAAAAAATAAAACTCCAAACAATTTTTGAAAAAGGAATTTTCATTTTTTTATTCTTTATTTTTTATACATTTATATAAGTCCGAACAAATTGACCTGGGACACCCGGTATATATTTAAGGTTAAACTTATGTGATTACACTTTCCCTATATTCTGTAGGTATCTACAATCTTCAACAGGATTCAGCTCTCTAGGTAAAACTCTCTAGCAACAAAACGATTCGATCGATTCAATTAAAAACAGCTAACTTCAAGGCTCACTAAAGTATTTGTCGATTTATTACGTTCCGCGGTCCGAGTCAAGTCGTGCCGCGTCATTCTGGTTCCCGTGATGTGTGCGCCGCGTTCTAGCTTCTTCGGATCGCTGAAGTGTTTTGAGTGTTTAAAGGAAATAGGGAAATAATAAAGTAAAAGTAGGGGTAGGGCACAAGGTTGGCCATAGCAACTTTGGTCCTACTTTTTAACGTCGTCTAGTTTAGAATGTTAAATATTTTTAAAATGTATTCTTGTTTGTAAAATCATACTTTTAAATGTTTCTTTCACATTTCTGTGTTAAACCCTTAGCCGACTTAAGTGGTTTTTCTAGAGAATTTGTAATCAGAACATTAAAACACCTCTGCGGGATAATTTTCATGCAAATCCGTCGACTTTTTGAGAATTTTTACATCGCAAGGTTAGCCATAGCAACTTTGGAACGAAAGATTTTGAAAATCGACTTTGCCTATATCGATGAGCATCGAGGTGGAGGACCAGTACGAACGCGAATTCCAGGGTCGCGTGGGCGTTCGTTGATACGGGTACTTCTCCAAGTCTTAGTGTTTATGGGCGATTGTCAAGGTAGAGAACGAGGACGAACACGATCTCCATGGTACGTTGATGTATGGTAGTACCGGCACTTCTCCACTGCTCTTGAAGTCGTTTTTTAACGGGAAGTTTCTCTTCGGTAGGTATTCGGGTCAGAGTTATCCGGAGGTCATTCAAACCCGAAGGTCGAGAGTTGACTGAAGCTCGCCGAGCAAGAACAAGTTTCAGTTCCCTTGGTACATGTTCTCGTTCATTATTGATCGAAGATGTGATGGAGGCAGCCAAATAATGTCTGAAAAGAAAGCCATCTGTGGAGAAAGTAGTCCTTTTTCTGTCAGGGGACACCACTAAAGTTGTTAGTGGCCCTTCCAGCTCTACGCTACCCTGTAATACTTAGAACGCGGCAACGAGACTGAGGGGAAGGTTACAGCTTACATAGAGGTGGTGCGCCGAGAAAGAGGTTGAAGGAAAGGGAAAGGGGGTTGACAGACACCAATATCAGTACAGGTAGATTCACTGACGAGTAAGAAGGGCCAGCGCAAGGTTTATAAGGTTTGATATCCCTGAGTGCACCTTGTAAGGAGTGAACAGGATTGTATGCGAACTTGGCTCCCATTTGGACAGCAAGACGGCCGTAAAACTTATCCTCTTCGATGTCCTGCTCCTAAATTATGAAGGAAGCCTCGGATACATTACTCCTTACTAGAGAGATAGTACTTACTAGTACTGGAGAGATGCTTGCGAGGCTTAAATTTCAGACCTATCTTGTTCAATAGGCCTGTGGCAAGATCTGCTTTGATCTTAGTATAGCAGTTTGAATATATTCTGGGGCACAGGTGGAAAGGCATTTGCTAAATGCATCCACACTCGCACTTATTCCGTATGTTAAGTCTCGCAGATGGGATAGGTTTCTTCAGAAGCTAATGTGGGGTAAGCCGGAAACCCCATATTGATGTCATTCTTCGGCAGATAACTCAAGGGCAGTTTGTAACCCTGTTGTGATGGCTGAGATTCTGTTGTGGTCGTCTCTGGGGCAGATAATGCAAGTGCGTTTTTCAGAGGGTCTACCTCAGTGTCATTGTCAATAATGTCGGAGGCTCTCCTGCTGGTACTTGTCGTGTTGCGTGCAGGAGTAACAGGTCTTGCTGCAGCTGTTGATGCAGTAGATTTAGCTTTTGTTTTTTCTCCTGTTCATAATATATTCCCAATTGTAAAAACATGATTTCCACCTGCTTGAAATTCTGGGAAAGTATTATTTAAATAATGAACATTTTTGCCGGGTTTTTTCAGTTTTTAAAGTAAATTCTGTTTTATTGTGGCCTTTTACGGTATTTCGACTCGACTTTGAGGTAGTACACGCGCTGCCCTCGGCGTAAAAAATTTTGGCTTATAGTACGTGGTAGCAAATCGGAAAAGTTCGGATTATGTCGGTGGAGCTACATGATGGAGTCTGTGCTCAGAGCAGCATGATACGTGGAAGCATTCACACAGACACAGTCACAGTTATACCATGAAACACTGCGCATGCACGTGTCGAATTTTGCTAAAGTAAAATACTTTCCATGGTTATATTTACAGATTGAAACAGTCAATAATTCTGATTTTTTTGATAATATCTGACTAATAACCCTCTGTTGTCTGCTAGTTTTTTTTTATCAAAATGTGTTGAAGCGTTTAACAGTTAAAATTGAAAGAATCGTGTTAACACGAGTCTGATACAGGCGATACGTACAAAACTTGCCAACTTTGATACCAAGTACATGTTATGAAGCTTTCACTAGCGTGCTACGATGGATGAATTGGTTAAAGTGCCTCTCATGAGTAGGGGGGACTTTGATACTTCAAGGTTCCTGTTGATCTGTACTCCTCTGATGAATCATTGAAGTAGAGTCGAAATACCGGAAAAATTCAGAATAAAACAGAATTAAATTAGTACTATTTAAATATTTTGCGTGAAACTCGTTGTACATTGAGCAGACAAATAAAGTGTGTTCCAGTGTTTCTTGGCACCGCATATTACAAATTTTACATATTTTCTTTGGATAAATTTGGTAGCTACACTTATTAATTACATAGCGTAGAGCAAGTTCGTTGGCTGTGCTCATTTGAGCAAGGACTCTAGTGTCACTGAGAAAAATTTGTGTATGTGGGTAGGCAGAATTTCGAGTTCCTTGCACTAATACAATCTTGTTGCCTAAAGTAACTATGGAACGACGATAAAATTGAAGATATGCTCTTCTAAACACTCCGACCTTAGTTAATATCTTGATATTATTCTAATTAATTATATTCAGGATATGTTTAATCTGAACCACCCAATTGTACTCGCTATTAGCACCACAGTCTGAGTTCCTTAATTGTAAGATCCGATTATAACATATCCTAGGACATCTCCGCCGTGCAAAACAATAAAACCCGTGACTTACATTTGGAATTTGGCACCTGCTTCACAATTGTTTTGCACTGAAATATATTAGAAACAATTGCGAATCAGGTGCCAAGTCTCAAATATAAGTTGTAAGTTTTCTTGTTTTACAGGGCAGATCTGCTAAGGTTCATTTCTATAATATTCAATAGCCAAGCCAAGCAAGTATATCCTTTACAATGCGTACTGATAGTCTAGACAAGTTTGTTTCCCTGCCTATAACGTATCCAGAGGTACTCCTAGGTAGTAAAGACACTCTTTTTACAAAATTTTATTGTACAGAGGAATCGTCGCCGTACTTGAAAGATTTACTTTTCCCGTTACCTCCTCTTTTGAATATGAATATCTTGATCTTTTCTAAGTTGACTGTTAGGCCATTATTCCTCGAGTACTCCTGGCGATATTTTAGTTTTCTTTGCATATTTATAGTATTTCCGAATCACAGAGGATCACCAAGTAGTAAGCGTAGAGTAGCAAAAACATGTCAATCGATCCGTCAAGATTCAGCCCAATAAGACCTTTGGAACTGAAGAAGCATTTAATTTCAGCCTCGCAGGCACATTGTCCATTAAGCTCTTCAAGAGGCCGGTCGATTGTGTTTGGAGTCGTTGCACCCGATGTATAGTTAGATTCATCTGGCATACATCTTTTGTAGTGGGCAAAAACCAATTTTCATTCACAATTTCCACCCCCTCCCCTCTAAGTAACATTTCCTTCATTTATAGATGTTTTTTAACTGAGCATCCGGATGTGCATGCTTAATATGTTTCAAGTAATCGCGATGATGAACATCCTACATTGAAAAAAAAACATAAAGTACAGAATATTGAGTCAGAGTGCTCAGAAGTATTATCGCCTGGAGAATTGTCTCGTGTACAAGAATGTTGTAGATTAGAAGATTAACATGCAGACGAATAGCGAGTAGCCAATACCCGAGCTTCTTTCTGTTGACTAGAAGCATATACATTTGAGTTACCACAAGGCAGACATTCTCCTTTACGTTTAACTACTTTACTATCAAGATTGACAAATGAAAAAACATTCTTGCAATGAAACTGAAAAAAGATTCCACAATACACTTTTGAAATTAGTTTGATTCACCTCATATCAATCTAGCAAAATGCTTTTGGCAGAAAATATACATAATTAAGAACACAGACCTGTAGGTCTACTAGGAATTTTCATTTTTTAATGTGATATGAGTTTTTAACGTTACAAAATTTCAAAAAAATTCTAGCGTATTTTCCATTACTTAAGGCTTACGTAGATAGGTCAGAGAATATCTAAACTAATGTATCTAAAGGATATCAGATGAAAAATCCCTGTGGTAATACGTGGAGTATATTAATATTTGTATCATTTTAAATACAGGCATCAATATAACAGGATCAACGTCTCGAGACAGTTTTAATGCGAATCGATGCTACGCATGTGGTCAACCAGTTAACCTTCCGTTCTCGAGCTCATCGCCTCCCTCAGGGGTAAGTAGTCCGTTGTTTCAAATAATGTTCGAGCGCCATTTATATCCACAAAAAGTAGCTGAATTTTTGAGCTTACAGTATTAAGCGCTACAGTCACACTGAGAATAAGAAGTAAAAATTCTTTCCTTCTGGTGTATTTCTGTTTAGTGTGTGAGGAATCCTTCGATTGCCCATTAGTTATTCATATACATGGAGAAAGTTTGTTCAGTAACCATTTCAATAAATTTGATTAGAAGTCGGGCATAGTGGCGTTTTGGTCAATTTTCACATCTAGCATTGTCACAGGAATTATATGAATTTTAAATGTCTGATTTGAGCTTCGAATTAAAAATATAGGGAAATCCTATGTTTTGATGTGAAAAATTTTTTTAACGTCTTCATAAACTTTCTTTTTACGTATTTGCTTATTTAACCTATGTTGTAAATGTTGTGGTAAACTCTTGTCAAATTCTAGGTATCTTAACCGTAGTAAATGCGAGTCTGATTGGTTACTCTCATTTGCGATCACTGGGTCGATGTCGAAGTTGTCAATACCAAGTAATCGCCATGCAAATTAAATACCTAAATAAATCGCAAAATACCATTTTAAAAATTTTTTCATAAACAAAATTCAATTTTGATTACGGAACAACATTCCAGTAAGTAAAAGACATTCTTTCCTTCTGTATTTGCGAAAAGTTATGTCATACTTTCTTCAGTCATGGCGTAAAGATTTCAGGAATCTTATGAAGTAATTTTTTCTCTCTCAAATACGCTCAAAGTTAAAACTTTAAAACATGCGTTGCTGGGTTTATCAATGTTGAAACTTACTGAGCATTTTTGTTTAGATACATGTTTATGCTTTATTTCTTATTTTTGTCGTATAAATTAGCCAGTTGGCGATCACCGGGGTCTTGGATATAACTGGGCGCTTTACCTTATATTTAAAATTTCTATGATTCCAATTTTTAATTTTCGAATATTGGAAGTTTTGAGTACTATAGAAGAGTACTATATTTGTTTGAGCAGAATTTTAAATATGTGAAACAATTTATGAAGCCAAGATTTTTTTATTTTTCCGGTGGAATTATTACGAAAAGGATACAAAAAGTTTAATATTTGACTCATTCGCGTAGTACATGACAGGATTTCTGCTAGGGTTATTGTTAATTCACATATTTTCATTTGAATATCTTCCTTAATTATTCGGGTAGTTATTAATTAAATCTTGACCAATTAAAGAGGACATTTCAATGCATAAATACTTTAGTTTTTTAATTCCCAAAGTTGAATTTTGACGTAATTAAAAATCAAAATGTGAGATAGCATGAATCGCACTCCATAAGACACATACTAAATCATTATTTTCAAAACTGAATTTTTCGTAAATTAATCCCGTTAGAGAAATTGAAATTATTACAGAAAACGTATTTCATATTCCTTTATAATATATTTTAAATTCAGTTGCCAAAATTCAACTATCTAGCCACGTGCGGTCCTCCTTAGAGCTTATAGTTAATGATTGTATTTCATATTTTTTAGGGCCACATAGTGGCACCTTCTGGTAGACGCACATCGGACAGATTCGTTAAGCCAGCCATCCCACCAACTATTGTCAGTCCAGGAGGAGCTTCATCAGCTAACCCAGTTCAGGCAAATGTAATTGGAGGATGTCCGATGGATATTACTAAGACATAAGTCGATTACTTGTAATTAATATGCCAACTAATTAATAATATTTTATAAAAGGTGTGTATGTGTGTACAAAAAAAATGTCCGCACCCGTGAGCAACGAGCGCGCAACCACACAGACACATGACTACAAGGTACTTACTTTATTAGTAGATCTTCATTCAAGAAAAAATTTATTAGTAGCTTGATCTCTTCAGTTTGAAATAGAATAACATTTTCCATTTTTCACAGATATTCGCTGTGCCAAGTGTGCAAGTGTCTTACACCTCGGAAAGGTCACTGAGAAAGAAAGTACCATGTACATTGCTTCGCACTGTTCATCATTGTCTCAAAACAACTGAAGATATTCGAAAGCCGTATTTATACTGATCTAAATTAAAATTCGTTTTATTTTCTTTAACTAGGATATAAATTTTTAAAATGCTGGTACATTTGTTTTCTAATTGTATTTTTGTAAATTCATTATTACTCAATGTTAAGAGGACAATAGTTCTATCTACAGGACTCAACGTTTGAAGCGACGGCAAGAAAATATGAGTAATTATTCGTTTTCGCGTAAATATTGCAAACCCTCGTTCCAGCAGTATTCACTTCGTTTTGCTTCAGTGGATATGTATACTCTGCATGGGTTTCGGAAGAAAACTGCTTGTGAATGAATTTTTAAAAATTCTATACGTCATTTATTAGTTAAAACATCTTAAGTTTAAGGTAAAGTAATGTGAATTAAATTCAATGAGAAATAAAATTTTATTTTACTTTCACTCGAAATTAGTTATTAGTAATAGCATGCGAAAAAAGAAGCTTTCGTTAATGCAAAGTAATTTCTGTATGTGATGATAGGTCGTTAATGTAACTCCAAGTTGTTTGTAATACTGAGAGTTTCCGTTTTGGTGAAAAGGCTTGATAGAGGAATTTGAAGAAGTTGAGTCTTTGAGTTGTCCCTTGCGCTGTGTATAATTAGTTTATTCAAACACTTTTATAATATTTATTAAAATTATAATTAAAGTTCGTAATTGGTTGTAATCATTAATATATTAGGAAATTAATAAATAATTTAAATAAATCCTTTTTTTTTAAGTGAATCATTTAACAGAAAAGGCTCAATATCTTTAGTGCGTGAAAGATCTTGCTAAATGACAAGAAGAACGAAAGCTTCTGATATCGAAATACGACGAGACTTAGCCTATATGGTATAAGTTACATTTTAAGGGTACAAAAACGTAGCTACTGCACAATCCGTTAAAAAAGACACACGTATTTCGTCAAAAAATAATCGCCAAGACAGTTCTGATGACTTCTGTTTTTTTAAACCTTGTCATGAAAGAGCTTGTTTATTCATTGTCACTTTCAGTTTATAAATATATGTATTGTTGGAGTTAACCAATTTCCTGTACCAATTTGTTACAGCAAGCTACGAAGTTCATGTAATGTTATTAAAGTCGTTATTTGAGCTTGCAAGAGATACGCAATAAGAATGCTAAAAATAATTTACTGTCTTCAAATTCAACCCAGAAACAATAGGAATTGAAACTAGTTTTCGTAAAACGGAGAAACTACGTTTTAAATGTTATATTCTTAATAAAATACGATGTGCAAGAAAACGTTTACTACTACTTTTACACATCTTCAAAATTACAATAATTCAATAAGAAAAGTATCTCAATTTATCTTTGTGAAAAGAAACATACAAATTTATTAGTCCTCTTGTTCGTACTTTTTTACTTTTTTTTTTTAATATAAATACTCAGCATTCTATCACAAAAGCCAAATTAACGTGCATAATATTTCATTAAAATTTTATGTTATAGTGTGCATGGGTTTTAATACACTTGTGATCGGAAATATTATGGAATAATGTTCTATTAATTTCTTCAATTTTGACAGTCTGATGATTCCATTCTAATATCTTCCGTAAAGCACATCAATGATTAATAAGAGTTTATTTATATTAGTAAAAGCTACATTTCGGGCATAAGCGTTGTTCCTTTTTAAGCCTATGACCATTTAGATAACATTTCTTCCAATTATAAAAATAAGAGTATTAATAGGATCAAGTATTTGCTTGAAACGAGACATCCATACGAATTTCCCATGCCATGTATCATCCACCGAAAGTTCACATACTTTATCTAAATTTATAGGTCAATAAAAACCATCACACATACAAGCGAGGTCTGTTATTTGATCCTTTCAACTGTTCAAGATATTCTTGCGTTGCTCAAACTATTCTTAATCACTGACCCGCTTTACCAGAGATATTGAAATGGAATAATATTCTATGATTAAAACTACAATAAATTATCTTTATACTTTGCTTATGCTTACTATGCAATATTGTAATCTGTATGGTATAAAAAGTTGAATAAAGAAGAATATTTGTTCGCCAAATTATTTACAATTTTTTCTTCCTCGAAGGCAATGGTATGTTCTCAATAGATCGAAAATATATTAAATCTCATTCTGCCAAAAATGACTTCGAAATTACTAGCAACCAGATAGTCCTAATTTATTATTTATTGACATTTGACCTATTAACTATGAAAACTTCTTCACACGAAAGCAATATGAGTGAATGATTTTAGAAACCACGAAGTGAATAATGCACAATGCACTTCTACAATAAATTACGTGTGCTAAAAAATTGTATTATACAGAACCAAGTTGTGATTCATAGAGCGACGTCAATTAATAATTCATCCACTAACAGTACAAGAAGAAGCAGCGATTCTTGTCATGAATACCCACATTGTCAAAGAAATTCCATTTGCGTAAGAACCTGGCCATTTGAAGATATTTTCGAGTGGAGAAAGCATTCCACTTGGCAGCACAACAACAGGTTCGCCGCGATATATATACACCAACACCGAAATTAGTATTATCTGGGATAAAAAATACATTGTGTTATAAAAGAAGCTACTGTTACTTAACCATTTTAATTTTTGGTTAGTCAGAACAAATCAGATTTGTAGAAGACCCATTAAATGGGCAAAAG
>JAUMHM010000005.1:50573944-50592307 GCA_032362435.1 Melikaiella ostensackeni
CCACCACCAGATTGACATATGCAGCACTTCGACCAGTTAACATTAACGGATACCGTTTCAAGAGCAACAGGGACCGCCACCCGTACACTCTTTCCCCTCCACGACATTCCCGCCTGTTCAGGAAAGAAGAGTACCAATCACCATTATTCAACAAAACACATGCATATATAAAAAAATAAAGTATAGGAGTATCACCAAAATGAATATTAAAATCCCTATTCTCTCCAATAACTTGGATATGAAAGACACAGAAACGTTCAAGTAACCATTCAATTACTTCCATTGTAACCTAAAAATCTTCAATATAATAATATATATCTATATAATATGGTATTAAAAACAACCGGCAAACTTCCAACAAGACTCCAGTGCATTCTCCAAGTATACACCTCAAAGAGAAACACTCTCAAACAGTCGGAAAATTTTGAAGAGTAATGACTGTCATGAACAGTTATTAATGATTCAGTAGAATTACATTTAATTATGATTTAATTATGACCAGATATAACACTTCTGCAGAACTTTCACAAAATTTCTGTACAAAAAATGACACACAAATACTTACCCCTGTCAACACAATCGAATATGGTCACGTGTCCTCTTCGCAATCTTTCACGGAAACACCCTCACAATACTTCTATCAGACTGGATCCACAATGTGCCCTAAGAATTGTACGTACGGCGACGTACATTGATATCAAAGCGTATATGTGCGTTTTTCCCATTGCTACCAGCTGTCGCGCGTGTTTCATTGGTTCACATTCCAGTGTTCCGGTGTTTCGATGCAGTTCAATGTTTACCGGAACACTGGAATATGAACCAATGAAATATGCGCGACAGTTGGTAGCAGTGGGTTAAGACACAGTAAATCCCAGGAATATTATTTATCTGAAGTCGGATAGAAACATTGCGTACAATTGACAATTACAATTATTTGACGATAGATAATTTTTATCCGCCTCGTGATAAAAATTATCTTTCGTCGGATAATTGTAGTTTTCAATTGTTTGCAGCTTTTTTATCCAACTTCAGATAAATAATATCTCTGGAATTTACTGTGAAGTGCCCGCGTACGCTAAGCGCAAACCAAAAACGCATTGATTTAGATACAGTGATAGAACGTTCGTGATTGATTAAAAAACGACGTAGCTAACCTTATGTGCTTTTTACGCACGCATGAGACAACACCCTCCGTGTTCAGAAGCGGCGCGGCGGTGGACTTCAGGCGCGAAATTGAAACAAAGAACGCAAGGCGCTGTTCAAATGCTGGGTATATTATGATAACTTGAAGCATAATATCAATTATAACCGCATATTATACAAATATTATATATAATGTATTATATTACATATCATATACCTTATTTGAGTAGAAAACGCATGAAGGTCTGGAGCACGACACTGCGTACTGGTGGTCAAGAATGTTCAACTTTGTTCTAAGACAATAAGTAATCAGATAATTGATAAATAAATGATCAAATAATGAAATAACTTTCTTTAAAGGCATTGACTAACTTATTAGTGATCAACTGGCTAAGTTTTTTAAGTCATACTAACGATAAGATGACCGTTACACAAAGTCTGCGAAAATTGAACAGAATTGTTCAAAAATTTGTTCAAAATGGGGTTTGAAGTTATTTTTGACACTGAATTTGTTGGAAGCATGTCGAAATCATGCGGAAATGACCCCTAGATCATGCTTGTAGCACAAATTATGGAAATTTTGAAAATTTTGGTTTTTTTCAGAAAACACCCCCTAAGTAGAGAACGCATCCAAAATCTTGAGTGTCCTACGGGTCAAATCACTTGGCTAGGTATCGAGAACATTTATGCCGAAGGAAAAATTTGTATCACAAAATGCCGCATTTTTCCAGTTTCCGTTGTGTACCGCCTGCACTATAAGGCCGTATCTTTTCTAGTCAAAGGAGGCAACGTGAGACCGTGCTTTCGCAGTCTCTATACATACTGAACATCGAGATCAAGCCAGCTTTTGCTCTTTTGCTGAATGGCTGAAACAATAAATATTGGCGGTAGAAGGCTGACTAACGGCAGGCAGACAGACCCACAGTGGTCCAGAAATGGATTTTTGCCAACAAATTTGTCCACAGAATACATTTTACAACCGATTTAAGATTTTTTTCAGAAATACTCTGCATTGAATTCCTCACAAACGTAATAGAGCCAATTTTTTTATTTGTTTTTGTATTTAACAATACTTGAACAAATACAGCGGCAAAATTGTTCACTTTAAAGATATGATTTTTAATCTCTGTATGAATCTTTTAAATAAAGTCATTGTTATTCAAAACTAATGAAGGCAGACTTAGGAATTACAAATATTTTATTGAAAATTGTATTTAGTTATTATAAACGATTCACTTAAACAAATCCAACAACAACATGGTATTATTAACGGAAAATGGTTGTACTTTGAAAATTTATAAACGACTTGTAAAGTTTTAAACAATGTCTTAACCTATTAAGTTTCATAGGCAGACCAATTGACTAGAAAAGTTAATGTTGGGATGAGAATTCTAACAATGACTTTATTTAAGAAATTCTTTGAGTGATAAAAAATCAAATCGTCGAAATTAACAATTTTCCTGTTGTATTTGCTTAAGTATTGTTGAATAAAAAAACAAATAAACAAAAAATTGGCTCTCTTACGTTTGTGAGAAACTTAATGCAAAGTATTTTTTAAAAATCTTGAATCGGTTAAAAAATGTATCTTGTGGACGAATTTGGCTGGAAAAATCCGTTTCTGGACCACAATATGACTGACAGACAGACACACAGACATTATTGTAAAAAACGTTTTTTTCTGACTCAGGGGATCTTAAAATGTCGAGAATTGATGAAAACTGGATAAGTCAAAATTCACATGAATCTAATACCTCGGAATTCGACATCGGTAAACTTTGCATTTCAAAGTTGTTAATTACAATATATTGCTGTGACAGGATGCTTTTTAATGTGTAACGAGGGTACTTGTGACAAAGAATATCCAGCGGTTGTTTCTTAAACTCCGATCCTTATTTTGAGATGGACATACGAGTATATGACTTGAGGTATTTCACAGTTAGACATACATTAATTTTGTTGGCTTTTCAAGAATTTTTATTAGAATATCCTTTAAAGACTTATTTACAAGACCCAAATACTGAATTTGCTCAAGGTTAGAAGTGTAAAAAAATTAATATTTAAAAAAATATTAATTATCAAAGAATAAACCTAGTGAGACATAGTTGAAGTTTACTCGTTACAAAACACGTTGACGTACTTTTCGAAGGATTTTATCATGGATTTTATTATGATAATTCCTCTCAAAATCGTTTGGGGGCCATCCATGAATTACGTAGAGAAAAAAGAATAAATGTCATATTGACATCTTTCTCAGATTCACATTAATCATATTATTATCTCTCACATATTTATTCTTCTGTTCCTTAGATACTTTCAGGCTGGGTCGACTCCCATGAGCCCGTTTGACAACTTATACTGCCGGTAGCGCATCTACAAGGAAGTCGCGAACTAAAATGTAGTTATGTGTTGGTGCGCGTATGTGTGTATATTATTTGAATGTATTGTATAAATTGAAAATTACAGAAAATGAACGAATTAATGCAAAATTATACAAATTTAACACGAAAAATGTAACATTTAACATTTTTCGAGACAAATTTGTACAATTCTGCATTAATTCTTAAATTAATGAAGAAATGCAGAACGCATGAACTTGACGATGACATCCCTGACGATGACATGCAGCTACATGTGCGATATAACCCCACAAGGCATTAAAATCGGTGCGAAAATATTTGAACAAAATATCACTCCCACTGCTGACTCTACAGTAGAGCCATCTAACAAGAGGTGGATAACTACAAAAGTATTAGTGGTCAAACGCTCCCATGGGAGTCGACCCAGCCTGGATAATTTAAGGATGATCCCTTGACGACTCCGGAAATTGTTTCTCCACACTTTTTAAAGAGAATTTCGGTTAAAATAATAGATAATCTAGCCTTTTACTCTCGAAATATGCCCAAAAAAACTGCGTTGGACGTAGTTCATTTAAATTGGATTAATGCTTCTACATAAAATAATTTGAAGAATTTAAATTATTAAAAAGGCCACGGCTTGTAGTCTCGAAAGATTACGGAAGCTGGATAAGGGAATGGACTATTCGTCCCGAATTTTCGGGACGACTAGCCAAACTTATGAAAAATATTTGACTGCTCATCCCAAATTTCGAGACGAGACACTTTCTATTAAAAAACATTTTTTGAAAGTCCTGGATAGTTTTTAATATCATCAAGCCGAAAAAAATTTTAATATAACTATGGAATATTGAGAAAGTGTAGGCCTTTCCTACACTTTTTAAATATTTTAAGCTGCCAGCAAAAGCAAAGATAAACTATGGAATGTCCGGGGAAACTAATCGAAGTCTTCAATTTGGAACAGAGGATAAAGTACTTTATTTATGCATAATATTGTCAAATCAAATAATAGTTAATGAACTTCAATTTTAGTCTTGATTTTTTTCGTGATTCTCATAGATTAGGATGCCAATAAAAGTATATAAAATATAATATTTGAAGCAACAACGCTAGGTTACACAAAAGGGCATTGCAATAAAAGACATAGAATCATTTTAGTAAAGAAATAGAAATAAATAGTGACGTGAATTATTACATAGAAAAACTAGGCTTGAAAAAATGGGCGGACTATATTCCTGAGATATCCTGGAATATTTTGGATTTTCAAAAGTGCCACTGCCACATAGATATCTGAAAAATTGCAATATTTCGTGTGGAATTTTTGAATATTCCTAAAACGTTTTAATATCCCAGGATATCCTATGAGTATTCCATGGATATACAAATTTCCGTCTTGATGTGATATCCCATGGTTATACCTGCAATGGTCCAAAGATATATCTCAGGATATAAATGGGATATCCTGTTACTATGAGGGATTATATTGACAAACAGAAAAAAATTGACATGGCCAAATGAAGCTAAAGTCGGTAAGGTAAGGGCATTTCTTTAGGTGGATATCATATCTCTGATAATTACTTTTATGCAGTTACAGTCTACGTACGATATGTTCATGTGCTCGAGAATAATTATCATTAATAAGTACTTGCATCTTATCAATTAGAAGTTTATTTAAAAATTCGAAGCACTTTGTGGCAGCAAAATATTAACACATGATAATACATAACATAATTTAACAACTCAGATAAAACAACACGTATCATATCAATTTCTGGAACACATATCACATTTGTGTAAGATGGATGCTGCAGCCGAACTAATATGGGGGAAGGTGATGTGGGCAATCTGCCCCAAACGCATGACCCTATCCTTGAAGCCAACATTCATATTTGCACATGACATAAAAAAGTAAAAAAGTTGAGTAAACCAGTGAAAGAAAAAATAATGAATAAATTATACGGAGAGTGACTATTTTGCTTTACCAAAATGTAAATGATTGTCTTTGAACTCATTTGCGTATGACGACTTCGGGAAGCAAAAGGTTGGATTCTGTAAAAATGCTTGAGAAATAATGCGCGAAATGCAGTTTTGATTTTTCAATGATAAAGTCTGAAGTACAGTAAAGGGTGGTAACTCACAAAAATTTGTTATGAGTGTTGTAACTATTTTTTTTAAACAAAATGTAAATGCTTGTCTTTGAACTCTTGTTTGCCTCAAGGTTTTTGAAATGAAAGGTTGGTTTCTGTAAAAATAATTGAAAAATAATGCGCGAAATGCAGTTTTCATTTTTCAATGATAAAGTCTGAAGTACAGTTCAAGGGTGGTAACTCACAAAAATTTATTATGAGTGTTGTAACTATTTTTTTTAAATAAAATGTAAATGCTTGTTTTTGAACTCCTGTTTCCCTGAAGGCTTCTGAAATAAAAGGTCAGTTGCTGTAAAAATACTTGAAAAATAACGCACAAATGGCACTTGATTTTTCAACGTTAAAGTCTGAACTACAGTTCAAGGATGGTAACTTACAAAAATTTATTACTAGTGTTGTAACTATTTTTTGTTAAACAAAATGTAAATGCTTGTCTTTGAACTCTTGCTTCCCTGAAGGCTTGTAAAATAAAAGGTCAGTTTATGTAAGAATACATGAAAAATAATGCGCAAATCTCACTTTTGATTTTTCGTTGTCAAAGTGTAAGCTACAGTTTAAAGGTGGTAACTCACGAAAATCACTTACGAGTTTTGTAACTATTTTTTGTTGAACAAAATGTGAATGTTTGTCTTTGAACTCTCGTTTCCCTGAAGGCTTCTAAAATAAAAGGTCAGTTATGGAAAAATACTTGAAGAATAATGCACAAATGGCACTTTTGATTTTTCAATGTTGAAATCTGAACTGCATTTCAAGGAGGCCAACTTATGAAAGTTAATTAAATGGAGAAAAACTATTTTTTTTTAAATAAAATGTATGTGTTCGCCTTTTTATTCGTTAGCTCCGCGAAAGAAAAGGTTAGTTTGTGCAAGTTTACTTAAAAAATAATGCAAAAAATAGGCTCTTGTTTTTTTTTCCTTTTTTTGAATATTGAATTTGAAACCATAGTCTGAGGAAGTCAAACTCATGAAAGTTGAATAAATGGAGAGTAACTATTTTTTTTTAAAACAAAATGTAAGTGCTTGCCTTTCGATTTGTTGGCTCACGATATCGTCCTCGTGCTTAACTTTTATGTTTTTTTTCTAAATATTTCTCAGGTAATTTACTGAAAATTTCGCTGTTCAAATTAAGATGAAAAGCTATAAAATCCCAAATAATATAACTAAGGATATTTGGCTTCTATACAGGGTCAATCTATTTCCATAATATCAGAGTTAAAGAGAAGGGGATTGTGTAGCGTATTATTTATAGGCCTTTTAAATGCAATCCAAAAACCGAAGAAATATAAAAAACGGGCCTAAAAAATCCCAAGAAATTTTTTTTATCAATTTGTCGCTCAAAAGCATAGTTTTGTTTTTTTATCACATTAATATTTTTAATTTTTATAATTTTTTGCGTCGATTCAAAGAGAAAGATCGGTGGACACTCTGTAACTTTCGGATATATTAATTTTTTAGTCCGGCCGCGCGGCCTCACTATCCACGCGCAACGGCCGGCGCAGTGGGGCAAAATCAAAAAACAAAGTTCTGAATAGCTTTCAGAAAGCAATTCTTAAATGTTTTCAGGTTTTGGGCAATATAATTTGGGGAATATTAAGAAAAAAATTATTTCTCTGTACCTATAAATGTCCACAATTTGATTTTTTTACATCATTTGTTTATATAATTTTTTTATGAAATTAACAAACAGTATAAGGATAAAGTATCACCTTCTCAATAAAAGCAAGTTATTTTATCGTTATAATACCACTTCAAAAACCAACAATCAATAATGTTCACTGTTTGATATTAAATTTTTTTATAATGAATAACATCACTTATCAAACATTTTTTACTTTTACACACCCCTGCGCATCAAATCCAAGAAACTCATAGCGTAGAAATTTTTTTTTTATTTACGAAAAGCTGAAGACAACGAAAAGAATAGACATTGGTTCGCTATTTGCATTAACAGAAAATTTCAAACAACAACTTGCAAATCGCGTGCACATATCAATTTTAAATTAAATTCTGAATATTTCGAAAAAAACAAAATCTAAAATCGGTTAAGAATTGCGTTCTAAAAGCTATTGAGAACTTTGTTTATTGTTTACGCCCCACTGTGCCGGCAGTTGCGCGTGGATAGTGAGGTCGTGCGGCCGGACTAAAAAATTAATATATCCGAAAGTTACAGAGTGTCCATCAATCTTTCTCTTGGAATCGACGCAGAATATTATAAGAATTGAAAATATTAATATGATAAAAAAATCAAAACCATACTTCTGAGGTTAAAATTGATTCAAAGCTTTTAATGTATTTTCTGTAGCCAGTTTTTGATTTTTTTTTGGTTTTCGAATCGCATTTAAAAGGCCTATAATTGATACGCTGCACCTGTAACAATCATCAAAATTCATCGAGCGGTTTGGGAGATATGGGGTCTTCAAAAAAGTCAGGTTGCAAAATTCAAAATCCTGTAACTCCCTGAATTTTAAAATTTTTGGAAAACTGTTTTAACCATAATCTTCACTCGCCAATAACTAAACTTTCTCTCTGGCTGTAGCATTGGTGAACTACCAGGTACCCACATAATTTATAGACAACATATAGCATCTTTACACATTACAGAAAAGTATTAGTAGAGGATTATATTTGGCGGTCGGGCAGAGATTAAAAATTGCAGCAAGGAATCGTTGTCAAAGACCGAAAGAATGGCTCAGAAAATATTGCCCAATAAACCGTCTCTGAAAACGGCTGAAAACGTTTATTTTAAGGCGGGTTACCGAGAGCCATAACACTTTGTAGGCAAGTAATATAATACAAAAAGAAAGTAAAGCTTTGAAACCAGCATCTCTTTTACTTCACGCCGTTTAGACATTCACAGCTCTTCAGAAAGCAGAGGAATAGAAAATTTCATAGAAAAAATCCGTGCTTATTTTTTTTACTTAATAAAAAAATTAAAAAGTTATTGGGACTCCACAATTTTGATTTCTCAGTAAATTTTACATGGGACTGTGTACTAGTACGTATCGCAAAAAACGTTTGTTGCTCGAAGTTCTAATAGCGATAAAAAGTTTCTTTTGGTAATCAAAAACACTCCCATAGAGTTTCATAAAAAAATTATTCTGTCTCCGCATCGCAGATATAGCTGAAAATCGCAAACAACGATACAATTCTTAACATTTTTAAACCAACTTTTTTCGAAACTTAAATTATTTTTAAAAAAGTAGTTCAAGGCAAGCATATTCGTACCTGTACAGAGATAATGTCGTGAAAATATTTTTTGCCCTTTCTCAGTGACTTTGAAGTTTCAAAAAATCGAAGAAAGTCAACTTTTTCGCTATTTTCTTAGAGTTTAGGTGAATTTCTCGACTATTTGACCATATAATGCGTGATATACGTTAATGAGAATGTATTTGCAATATGCTACAACAATAATTGACTTTCAATTGCAAGAAAATATTTAAATGTGCTATATTGTTCTCCGTTTGACAACAAAATAAATTTGCGTTATTTAAATTATCAGAAAAAATAGTTCGAAGCAAGTGGGTTCATACCTACTTTCGATATTCTCAAATATGAAGGTTATTCGGGCAGGATGAAAAATATTTTCTCGTAATTCAAAATCAATAAAAATTATTTTAATGTCAATATTCCTTATATATTTTTATTGTAACATATTGCAAATACATTCTTATTAACGTATATCATACATTATATGGTCAAATAGTCGAGAAGTTTAGCGTAGCTCTAACAAAATAGCGAAAAAGTCGATTTTTTCGATTTTCTGAAATTTCAGTCACTTAGGGAGGATGAAAAATAATTTCATCACATTATCGCTGTACAGTCTACAGGTATAAATTTACTTGCCTTGAACTATTTTTTTTTTAATAATTCAAATTTCAAGAAAAAATTTTTGGTTTTCAAATTTTAAGTCGTGTGTCGTTTTTTGTGATTTGGCTTCCTCATAGAGAAAGCTTTGTGATGGTAACAATTTCGCAAAAAATTTAATTCGTTTAATTAAACGTTTCTCAATTGAATAATGTCTAATACAATATTCTAAGCAATTGTCCGGGTGTGTGTGTGTGTGTGTGTGTGTGTGTGTGTGTGTGTGTGTGTGTGTGTGTGTGGATTTGTGTGTGTCTGGGGATTTGTGTGTGTCTGGGTGTGGATTTGTGTGTGTCTGGGTGTGGATTTGTGTGTGTCTGGGTGTGGATTTGTGTATGTCTGGGTGTGGATTTGTGTATGTTTTCTATAGTAAAACTTTTTTCATTCACATGATTCGAAGTCGATGCAAGAGTATAAAAGATTCCTTGTCTTGAGACGAATCGACTAACCTATAATATTATCAACTTTTATTGAAGAGTGAGGAAGGTATGGTCAGGAAGGTATTAATATAATTCAAAGTTAATGTGAAAATAAAAACGAGTCCTTGATTCTAGACGAATCGATTGACCTATAATATTAATACACTTTATTAAAGAGTAAGGAAATTATCAATAATAGCTATTTTTGGCAATTTTATAACTATTTTTTCGAATTAACTTTGAACATCTTGTTAGCGAATATTTTCAAATTTATATCCGTGATCAGTACCTCAAAATATATTAGTATACGTGGTTTTACAGGACGAGGTAGAATTAGTTGAACCTGATTTTTACAGATCTTCAATTTTTTATTTTTTGGGGGAAAATATGAAACTTTTTGGATCTTTCTAGACTGCTATTTTACTTTTGAACTAGAGAGAAGATTTTCTAAAAGGTTTTATATGATTCACGCCAAAATTCAGAAAAGTCATCAAAGTAAACTATTATGCATATTTTTACAAAAAAAAAATTGAATATTCATTTCGTGAAAGTATATAATTACATTTACATTATTTTTTTTACAATATTACATTAACTGATGAGATGATTATATTACATTAAATACGTGTTCAATGAGATCGGCTGAATATCAAGCATATATAAATATTTAAAAAGGTTAAAAATAAAATTTTTCAATTAATATTTATTTTGATATCTATTTAGGGCTAATTTTTTGGTGAAAATGGCAGCAAACATTTATAAAAATATCGAAGAAAGTATGATCTCGCCTTTGATACCATTCCTTCTCAAGCGTTATCTACCAAACTAAAAAGATGTAAAAATTATGACAAAAAAAAACAAAAGAAGAATTTCAAAGTTTTTTTGCTAATGAGTTTGATTTTATTCGGAATTTCAGTAGGACAATTTGTGAATTTGTATATTTTTTGTAAGCTTGTATTTAAAAATGTTTACAAATAATATTTTAAATGCATAAAAATCAAGTTTTTAGTTTTTTTAGAATGGTAAAAAAGAACAATGGTGATGAATATTTATTTCACATCGTTTCTAGCCATAGTAATGTATAGTAAAATATAATAATGCTTTCTCTATGAGGAAGCAAGTGCATTTGCTGCGAGGAAGCAATGTGCTCATGAAATGAGCACCATACACTTATAAATAAAAACAAAGTTAACACATTCGTCATCAAATTCGCAGCTAGTTTAGTTATATCTGTGATGCCGAGACAGAAGAAACTTTTTTTATAGAATTTTAGGTGAGTTTTTGACTTCCAAAAGAAAGTTTTCATTGCTATTAGAATTTCGAGGAACAAACTTATTTTTTTTCGATATGCCCTACTGCGCACTTCAAATTAATTTTACTAAATCTAAATTAAATGGTACAAATTACTATGAAAAATCTTCCCTTCTAAAAAATGTTATAAAGTTCCGAGGAAATGCAGGACGGACATCTCTTTTTCGTATAACTAGATAGACTAGTTGCGGTTGAATTATTTTATTTCGGCATGCGTACAATTGATTCTTTTTTGCAGATCTTCTTTTGTACAATTTAAAAAAAGAGTATTTAGGAATCGCGCAAGCCCTTTTATTGCAAAAAATGTGAATTTCATTTCAATTAATCCTTCTAATGGATTCTTTCTCTTTGGCATACACGCATTATATTCATTTTAATGAAATATCTCACTCAGATTTTTGATACAATAATAAAAAAATTTAAGGGGTTCCAGGAGGCCTTTTTTGTGAATATGTTTTTGTTTTATCGATTGTTTTTTTTTCTTAAAATATTTAGCTCTTTAATAAAAGACGAAGCCCTCTTTTGTTGCAAGTAAGCATAAAACTAACAATACTGACATACAAGGCTCCCTCGAACCCCTCAATATTATTTTTGAAATCTGTTACAAATTTGGATAATATATTCCACTGACAAGAGTACAATGTATGTGTGCCAATGTACAAGGAATTCATTATAAACTTTTATGTTTTTTTTCTTAAATTAAGCTTTCACACAAAAAAGGGCTTCTGGGGCCCCTTAATACTTGTTCATAATTGTGTCTAAAATCTGAGTAACGTATTTCACTAAACAAAATACAATGAATGTATGCCAAAGTGAAAGAGTCCAAAAGCTGGGTCAATCCGTTTTCTAATTATCAATTTTGTAGGGTGTCTAGCGATTTTGATGCCGGATGAAACTTGGTGAACCTTTAGTTTTCCTAGCTTCCTTTCATTGGGAGTCAGCCACCGGTAAAATCAGAGGTAAGGATGAATAGATCACAAAAGGTTCCTGCCCGCCCGCCCCTTGTCTAGTGACTAATCGCATGTTGCATTGATGAAATACCGTTTATTACCTGGAACCAATCACAGTTTGAGTTTCAATTTTTTTAAACATGTCTGGAGGTTAAAGAAGTCTCCCCAATTTTTCGCGGATTCTGATCAATCATTTTCTAAGAGATCATTCCTATTTGATTCACCCCTGTTTTTGGAAAAAATTTTAAACACCTGTGCAAATAGGAGAAGAATTTTTTCGGGCACTTGAACACATTTCAGTGATAAAACTGCACTAGGAAAAAAATTGCCAAGACCCAGGAGTAAAACTTGGAAATACTGCGAATTTAAAAAAAAAAATGTCTTGTAGTTCTAACATTTTTCTGAGCTTGTGTGGACTTGTTTACTACAGAAATACACTAAAAAAAAGATCAATAATACTGAGGAGTCAAAATTTGAATTACTGCAAATTTGAAAAATCTGGTATTTGGAACTTAGTAGAATTATTTAAATTTTTTTCTGGTGTATTTCTATGCTTGACAATGCCACACATGCTCAAAAAAAAGAGAACCACAAGCGAAGAAAATAATTCTACTAAAAACAAAAGTCCAAATTTTGAAAATTTGCTGTAATTCTAATTTCGACTCCTGGGTCCTGTCTATTTTTTTTCCTAGTGTATTTCTATGCTAAAAAAGCCCACACATGCTCAGAAAAATGTTAATTCATAAGTCATAAAGATAATTTCATTAAATATCAAAACAATTTTTTAAACATTTGCTGTATTTCCAAGTTTTATTACTGGATCTTCGCGATTTGTGTCCTAGTGCAGTATTATCACTGAAATGTTTTCAAGTACCCGAAAAAATTCTCCTCCTATTTGCACAGGTGACAGACTTCTTTGACCTCCAGGCATGTAAAAAAATTGAAACTCAAAAAAATTTAAAAGCTCTGCAAACAAGAAATTTTTTAAACATTTTTATTGAGTGCGGGTAACCAAGCTACATGTCTATCGTTTCGAAATTAATTATACTTTTTCAGGATCACAATGCGCTACTTTTTCGCACTGTAGCGATTTCGAAATCCCGAATTTTTGCTTTTGGACCCACCCTAGTGATTACTCTCAAAATAACACTTTCCGACATTTTTCGACTTGAAATCATTCTGCATGATTCTTATAAGATTTTCCCAGCAGATTGAGAATTCATTGAGAAAAATACTTCAGTTGTTTAGCATGTCTAGGTTTTTTGAAAAATGGAGTCAGAAGGTCAAAAAAGCGTATTTTCGGCAATTTTTTGTACATTTTTGTACATTTTTTTACATTTTGCGTACATTTTTGGAAAAAACTAAAAATTTGAATTTTCTCAAGAAGGCCACCGTTGATTTTTTTCTTCATTTTTTTCCAAATTCATAGTAATATGAGGAAGATATCCTGTGACTTTCGTCCTCACTATACTATTCCTTCGTATAGAAAAACTTAATTTTTTATGATATAAAATACAGTTTTCAAAATATCAATTCTTTTGTAAACAATAATGGTTTTATGTCTCAACGAAGCTTAAACAATATAAGGATGATATAATTTCGACGAAGAATCTGAAATTTGAAATTCCGGTAATTTTGAAAGTCGGAACTTTACTAATTTCGAGAATTTACTAATTTCGGAAATTAGAAATTTTTGGCTTTTGAAAATGAACTTAGGTACACTAGAAAACATTTTCAATTACTTCAGACACTGATAAGTCTTTTTACCGTGAAACAAAAAGCAATCATTCACTTTTTATATTTCTTAATAAACGAAATAAAATCTACTTTCTTATAAAAATTTTTTGTGTACTAAGAAATAACTCCTAAAAAGTTCACGACTGAAAAATGAACTTTGTGAGACTACCCGCTTTTTCGGCTCCTTAGAGACAAATGTATAATCAATATACAAATCAAAAAGAAAAAAGGAGGGAGAAAAAAGAAAGAGTAATCCAAAGCCAACCTCACACTCTTTCTTTTTTCCGTCTTTTTTATACAACTGGGGACCAACATGTTTCGGAGCCAATTTAGACTTCCTTATCAGGGATAATTTATACGAAATTAACAGGTACAAAAATAAAGAATTCTTAGATTAGAAAATCATTATGACCTAAAAATAAAACCAAGATAATTGATAGCAATTACTGTTTTGGTACATATTTCATTCATTGATTGAAAATTGATTCTTGACATAGGCGAACTATTCTGAATAAATCCTAAAGTCAGCTAATTTTATTCTTTAATTGGAAATTGATTCACACATGTTCAAAATTATGACAGAGAACTGAAGTGTAAGTCTATGTTCTGTAAAAACCGAGTAATATCTTGTACTTCTATGAAAATTCTTTTTCTGTTCACCTTTTCTTGTTCTAAGTGACCTCCTTGTTTGCCCCATATAAACAGCATCACATTGTCTACATTTAAATTTGTAAATCACACATTGTTTATCAAGTTTCTCACGTTTAGATTGAATTTTCTTGATTTGACCTTAATAAAAATTGATGAAAATTATATTATTACTGATTGGCACAGAAAAACTATTTGTTCAGGAAGGACACTCATTTTTAATTGTAATCATTCCATTAAAAACAAAATAGAGGTTGTAAAGAATTTGATTGATAGAGCTCTTAAATTATCTCATCCACAATTCCATGAAAAGAATATTGAATTATGCAAACAGATTCTTTTTCTCAACCATTATTCTATTACTTTCATTGACAAATATATGCATAACAGAATTGTTCAAATCAAGAGTAGAGGCAATAATCAGAACGAAAACAATGTACAAAATTATAATACATTCAATACGGTTGTCCTAACTTATTTTAGAAAAATCTCAAGTATCTTAAATAAATAAAAATAATTTAAATAATTTATATAATAAATTGAATAATAAATAATAAAATAATAAAATTAAATAATTAATATAAATTAATATAAATAATAAATAATCGCTTGAATAATTTTCATAGAAGTGCAAGATATTACTCGGTCCTTACAAAATATAGACTCAAACATGGGCATGATTTTGATTGGGATGTTGTTAATATTTTGTATCATGAGAGAAATAAAAAAAAGAGGGTTCATAGAAATGCTATTTATAAAGAGAGAAGGTAACAAAGCTATTAATTTAAAAAGAGATTTTGCGAGATACAACAGAATTTTCGATGAAATCATTAATCGAATATAGTGACTTTAGTCTTGTGTTCATAATTTTGAATATGTGTGAATCAATTTCCAATTAAGGAATAAAATAATCTGACTTTCGAATTTATTCAGAATAGTCCGCCTATGTCAAAAATCAATCTTCAATCAATGAATGGAATATGTACCAAAATAGTAATTACTATCAATTATATATGTTTTATTTTTAGGTGATAATGATTTTCTAATCTAACAATTCTTTATTTTTGTACCTGTTGTTTTCCTATCAATTATCTCTGATGAGGAAGTCTAAATTGGCTTCGAAACATGCTGGTCCTCGGTAGTATAAAAAAGACGGAGAAAAGAAAGAGTGTGAGGCTGGTTTTGGATGACTCTTTCTTTTTTCTTCCTCTTTTTTCTTTTTGTTGTGTACATTTATTGTACATTCATCTCTAATGATCCGAAAAAGCGGGTAGTCTCAAAGTCCATTTTTGAATTGTGAACTTTTTGCGTGTTCTTCTTTGGTACACAAAAAATTTTCATAAGAAAATAGATTTTATTTCGATCCTTAAGAAACATTTTTTCTTAATTTTTCGGATAGTACGTATTTACGTAACCAGGAAGAAACCGAGGGGTCGTTCACTCTAAAGTCGAAAATCGCAGTCTGTCTTTCGTACTCTTTAGACTCTATAGTTCTATACCCTTCAAATGTGTCTCCATCTCCCTCGATCTTCTTCTTTTCTGACTTCCTCTCATTGGGAGTCAGCGTAAACGTAAGCTCAGGTAGATTCCTCTTCCCTCGCCCTCGGAAGAAACGGAAAACGTTCATGACTCTCTCCGCCTCACCCCTTATCCAAGGTACTGCTGTTTCATTCGGGCTTACCTGCTACACGGCACATTTTAAGCGTAACAGACTTTCCCTCTACTATTTGCTTTACACTTTCACAGAATATTTTTTCTAGAATAAAAAATATCTTTGGAATTTACAATGAAACTGTCCAGTGATTACGCAAAAAATAAATTAACCCTTTCAGAAGTATATTGTATTTTACGTTTATAGTTTCGGGTGGTACAATTTTTTATTGAATTAAGTTATACTCAGCTACTCAAAATATCGCCGTAAACCAAGTTTCAAAACAAGTAATAATTGTATTTGAAAATTAGTAGGATAACATTTATTCCGGTATTGTTTGATTGGGAAAACTATTATAAAAAATATTCTCATGGTCCGAAATAAGTGTGTAAATTAATTTCCTTTCCAATAATCGTAATATATATTAGTAAAAAATGCATAAATATCAGTTTTTTTTTTTTTAATACGATCATCCCGTTTTTTCAAAAATACAATTTTTCGATTTTAAAAACTATTATAAAGAATAACCTAGTGATTCTAAATGAGTGTGTAAATTTCTATTCTGATATTCGTGATACATATATAGATGTTATTGTGTTGACCAGATTATTATAAGTAATCATATCTGATGTTAGTTCTTTTTTGTCTACATGGTCTCATATAAATATCTGAATATTGATTTTTTCACATCTTACGAGTGAAATCAGTCGTCAAATATTTATATAAGACCATGTAGACAAAAAAAACTAACATCAAATATAATTATTCAAAATATATATATAAATCTATTAGATACTTTGAGGAGTTTTTTTAAGGACTACTTTTTATAATTGAAATAGGTGTACATCTGTATCAGAAGGCATACATCTTTCTTAAAAATGTTATATAAGTAATATCGAAATTAGATTTTTTTTATATCGATTAGATACTTTGAGGAGGCGTACATCGATGTATCTACAGCGATGTACTCATATATATCTTATAGATAGTTTGAGGAGTTTTTACAATGCATGTATAGGTTACTATGACGACTTTTTATCTATTTATTTATATGATGAAGACAATTATAGTGAAGTATATATTCTTTTTCCTACGTATATATCGTAGTTATTGTTATACAGGGTGATTCTTTTATCTTGAGACATCGAAATATCTCAAGAAATACGCATCTAACGAAAAAAATGTCGGTAATAAAAACTTTTTATTTTCGAGGGAGAAAAGAGAACCCGCAAAAATTTACCTCACACTCCACCCCCGTGGGGCGGGAGGGAGGAAGGGGTAACTTTAAAATTTCGAATGGAAACCTATATTTTTTATTGCGGATTCAGATTCTCTATTAAAAAGACGTAAGTTTTGTTCGAAAAAAATTCTTCGATTCCCGCCAGATGGCGCTGCATTAGCGAAAAATGACGTCAGTTCCACAAGTGCGACGTCAGCGCCACCAGAAGGCCGTGCGTCCGAAAAATAAATTATACCTACTTCTTAAATTCCATTTCAATTTGTATACATTGTTGTATTTTTTAAACATAACCGTCCGCATAACATAATTGTCGAAAGTAAAGCGTGAGTTACGCAATGCGAATGTAATCGCAAAGCCGCAGGTGATTTGAGAACAGTCTTTAAAGTCAGATTGAAAAACAATTTCAGTTTCAGTTGATGACTGCACAGTAAATCTCAGAGATTTTATTTATCTGAGGTTGAGTAAAAACGCTGCAAATAATTAAAAACTACAATTATCCGAGGACGGATAATTTTATATCACTGGGATTTACTGTATGTAATTCATCAGGGGTTTCAAGTCTTCGATTTAAGTTACAGTATTAGGACATTTGAAAAAATGCAGTCGAAATGCACGCATTAAACCTACGAAAATGAGCGCGAAGTGCGAGACTCCCCCCCCCCCCCCCCTGCTCGCCATAGGTGCGCTCAACCTTGCGGCGGGCATCGCGCAATGACCTAGTGTCATCGAGTTGATTGGGGCTTATGAACTGATAGTCCGAGATCCCACTGCATGATAAGGGCCGTGATAAGTCACGATGATAAAAGTCACGAAAAGTGAAACCTTACACGTGGACGTTTAAGAAACGCAAGGTGTGCCGGAGCCTAGCCCGGCGCAGGTACGATTAATTTGCTTCTTGGCGAT
>JAUMHM010000005.1:50612468-50623880 GCA_032362435.1 Melikaiella ostensackeni
GGAAGACCTATATTTCAAATAGAGTTTCAGAAATTCAACGTGTTCTGCCAGAGGCGGTTTGGCACCATGTTCCTGGAGTGGACAATCCTGCGGATTGTGCATCAAGAGGTTTCTCACCGATTCGATTAGAGCACCATTTGCTTTGGTGACAAGGACCTGTTTGGTTGGCCAAACCCGAAATTTTTTGGCCAAGGTCTACTGAACCTATCGACCCTTCTGTTAATAGAGAGGAACGAGTAATAACCCACTCTGTTCTAGTTGATCAGCAGCCACCTTGGCGACTTCTAAATCATTATTCATCGCTTACTAAGTTACTACGGATCGCTGCTCTTTGTTTGCAGTTCGTAGATCGGTTTCGCGGGAAACAGTTCGAAAGGTCGCCTTGTTATCCGACAAGGGCCTATCTTAAACTGGCATTAAAAGGGCTTATCGGACACGTTCAGCGTGAAGCTTTCTCTGATTATATCATTAAACTACGTCGAAAATTGTCGGTCTCAAAATCGAGTCCATTATTAGAACTGTTGTCCTCTTTGGACTTTGATGGGTTACTGAGATTAGGGGGTCGACTGGCTCATGCCTTGTTAGATTATGAGGAAAGATGTCCTTACATCTTACCTAAGGATTCGCTGTTGACGACATTGATTGTCAGGAATGGACATCAATTCATGCTACACGGTGGTCCTTAACTAATCTTGACCTAATTAAGGAGAAAATATTGGATCCTCTCGAGTCGTACGGCTGTGAAGCGCGTGTTGGCTTGGTGTGTGGTATGTGCTCGACACCAGGCAAACCCGTGTAATCAGGTCATGAGTCCATTGCCGAGTTTTAGAGTCACTCCACCAATTCGACCATTCGCAGCAGTTGGACTAGATTATGCGGGCCCAATCTGGATACCCACCACCAAGGGACGAGATCATAAGGCGTATAAAGGATACATCGCCATCTTCGTTTGCTGTGTTACCCGAGCCCTACATTTAGAGGCAGTCTCGGACTATACTGCTGATGGTTTTATTGCCGCCTATAAGAGGTTTTCGGTTCGACGAGGCGTCAGCCATACTCTTTACAGCGACAACGGGACTAACTTCGTAGGAGCTGGTCGGCAGCTACGCGAGCTATTTTCAGAGGCATCAGCTGTATCTGATGAGGTCGCTCGTCACCTTGCCGATAATAATACGACTTGGAAATTCAGTCCACCCGCCGCTCCACATTTTGGTGGATTATGGGAAGCAGCGGTACGATTGGTCAAACACCATCTCCGCCATGTTATCGTAGAAACTACTCTAACTTTTGAGGAGATGTCAAGTTTTCTTGCACAAGTTGAAGCATGTCTCAATTCAAGGCCGATCCAACCTTTGAAGGATGATCCCAACGATTTGGTCGCTTCGACTCCAGCACACTTTGTCATAGGCTCTTCGATCTTTACAATACCCGAGCCTTCATTAGTAGATGAAACGCTCACACCTAGAGAGCGTTGGCAACTCTTCATTCAGATGTATCAAACTTTTTGGAAAAGACGGTCGTCGGAGTACTTACATGAACTGCAAGCGCGTCCTAAATGGCAGAAGCCGATACCTCTGGTCAAGATTGGAGACCTCGTGTTGGTTCTGCAGGAGAAAATTCCTCCTACTAAGTGGCCTCTGGCTCGAGTGATTCAGGTACATCCGGGATCAGATGGTCAAATTCGCACTGTGTCTTTGAAGACGGCAACTGGTCTTTTAGTTAGACCAGTTGTAAAAATTGTCTCGTTACCAATTTCTGTTTCAGATCCTACAGATTCTTCGCCACCATAAGCTATCTCAGGGTGGGCGTATCTTTCAATGTCCAAGGTGGACAATCTCTTTCGTTTCTTCAGGTCCAAGGTGGACAATTTCTTTTTTTTTTCTATAGGTCATTCGTGAATTCATCACGAAGATGGGCGGAAATGTTGGAGATTTTTCTGCACAGTTTAATTTAATTTATTTTTCGTGGTCGCGTGTGATCTCAGATCGCGTACGGCCCTGGTAATTCTGTCCCTTCGCCCCTTCTTGAGAATCGAGTACCTGGGAGGTGCAGGGGGACTGTCAGTACTGCTCATGGCTCGGTCCGAGACACTACTCTGTACGAACGTCTTTAACCCTTTTTTTGTTTTTGTCCGTTACTGAATTGTTTTTTACTTCCTATTAACAAGTACTAATAGTACTAACGGTTTTACCTTGCTAATGTTACTAATCTTATAGTAACGTCCGGTATCCGCTTTCGCTAGGAAAACGGGTACAATATAAATAAAAAATGTCACACTATTAGTTGTTAATCACTTTTAGGTTACTCTGCCACTACGTGTTTAAAGATGCATAGCTGTGACGTTTGTTAAAGCCACATTGCAATGCTGTCAACCAACTGAAAAAAAATCACTAGCATAATTGACAGATGCTATTCTTATCGCTATCTTTATCGCTAACTCGTGGCCCCACCGCTGCTTTTAGCAGCAGAATTAGCTGCTAATAAATAATCAGTAATACTAGAAGCAACTTGCACAGAAAAGCTTCAAATGTTCCATCATCCTAAAAGGAATCATTCTGAATCTCCTGTAAAAGCTCAAGATATGGGCTGAAAACGATCATCAAGTAACATTTAAGGAAAGAAAAAGTCTGATTGTGAAGAGGTTAAGGATGATGATAAGTACCAAGCGAACAAACGTTTTAGAAATGTCATTCTAGATTGTGGACATTATTTCAGAATGGCATTGAAACAGTTGTTTCCACCTGCTCATCCTCACGCGATTGAATGGGATCATCTATACGGAAGGAAAAATTAAGAAAAAAGATTATTAAATTCGTTAAAACTTCAATATATAAGTGAATCAGAAATTTGAAAAATTCAAAATCCAACGATCGGTTAGCACAATTCGTCAATTTGTCAAGAAGAGAGAAGAAAAAAGAATTGCAACTAGTAGATTTCATTGAAAATGTTGCTCGAAATCTAGCTAAAAGTAGCATTCATCACATAAAGTTCTGTTCTAAATCTACTAATCATGGCATTGTACATGAAGCTACAGCAGTGAGAAAATGTATGGAACCGTACTGCGGAGCAATAGAAGCGAATGAGACTGGTTAATAATCATGAAATCCCATCCTTTTCTGACAGCAAGCCCCGTTCGATTACTGGGAGAAGAAGAAAATGCCGTAACACAGCAAGATTCCAAAAAATCTCACCTACAACTGTATTCTAATAAATGGAGGGAGATGGTGGGCAGCTAAAGTTGAAGAAGAATGACCCATACTATTCACTGGTTCAATGGCAGATGATGGTTTCTGGGCGAGAGTTCTGCGACCTTTTGGTATATACCTACAAAGGCTTAGAATACATTTGGATACTAAGAGATAAAGAATTTATAACCGATATGTTGAAAAAATTATGTCATTCTTATCAAAATCATTTTAATCCGGCTCTTTTTGAGGAATTCTTCTACAGGGCATACGATTAATAAACTTTTTATCCAACATGAAAGATTGTAAGATTTCAAAGTTTTTTTTTTCTTTTCCAAGAGATTTACATTCATGCAAAAATACAGAGATAGAGGAATCAAAGGTTGTTGAACAATTTATGGATTTATGAGAAGTTTTGAAATAATAAATTAAAACTTTGCGATACACTCTCGAAAATTACTTAGCATTACGCGAGTTTGAATAGTTTCTGATCCATATACAACATAATTCTTATTCAAACCAGATCTTGAAATGTTTTAAGTTTTGGCTAACCCAATCACTCGCTATATGTGCATTCTGTGCCTGGACAATTTTCTGTCTAAAAATAGTCATACCAGAGAGCTGATTCTTTCCTGTTAGGAATGTTGGTGTTGTGACAACAACTTTTTTTGACACAAAAAGATCCTGAACTTTAAAACCCTTATCGGCTATAATTGCATCATCTTTCTCGCATATTTTCGGAAGTGATGAACGTTCTACAACTTGTCGATCGCTAGTAGAACCGCCGTATGCTTTTGAGCAATGCGAAATTATACCTGTATGTGCAGCACTCAATAAAAATTTCAGAGTGTTTTTGTTTTTATACTTGCTAAATGTGGACTGTTGAATTTTTAGTTGCTGCGACCTTGTGATTAGAATTTCTGTTTCATCAACTAATACTCGAGCTTTAGGAGAATATGTTTGAAAACTATATGGCATATAATAATTAACTAATTTTCTAGACTGACAAATATCAATTTTGGACCATTCAATAGCCATAAATTTTAACCATGTAATGAATATCTTTCTCACAGTCGATTCAGATATATCAAAATGCATAGCCAATTCACAGTTAGGCACGTTTCATCGTTATTTTCATAAAACTATTAAGAACTGATTCTCTGTTTCTAAAATTGGTGACTTTGAAGAAGTTTCGTGTAAATTTGGGCCAAGTGTGTACAAAACCATTTTGAGGGGCTGCAGAAAAAAATTATTTTGTCCTAAAATCATTGTAATTTATTATTAGAATGGTATTAATAAGAAAAAATTGTTATTATTTGAAAATTTATAAACAACTTACAATGTTACAAACAATTTTGTAACCTATTTAGTCATATGGGCAGACCGATTGACATGTTAGAAACGTTAATGTCAGGATGAGAACATTGAAACAAAAGACGATTTTTCATGAAAATGAATTCAAACTTTCAACTGTTTAAATAGTTCGTTTATAAATGTTAGTAAAGAAAATCTACTAGCGCCATCCGATTCTACGAAAAAATTACATAGAGTCCATGTGTTAGACAATTTTTTCTTCAACCCTATTGGTTATGTAGTATAAATGAACAATTGAATCGTACGACACTTGCTTACGCATTTTATTGTACTGCATAACAGATAGGTTTGAGAAAAAAAATTGTCTACCACATGGACTCTAAGTATTTTTTTCCATAGAATCGAATGGTAATATTAATTTTTTTCGAATCTCACATTTTTAAACAAATTGATTGAACAATCCTAAGTTTAAATTCTTTTTCATGAAAAATCATCATTTAAGGGGTTAGACCACTGTGACGGGCGTTTTTTCAGGGTAATTTTCAGGAATTGATTTCTAACTAAATATTTATGGAACACCAGTAATTTTTTTCATTATCTTCTATGCACATTAAAGAACTTGTCAAAAAATTGTTGTCCAAAAAAAAAACTCGTCGAGTTAAGACACTTCGCGGATCCCTATTATTTTCACGCATGGTCGGATGGTGTACATGATTTCGAGAAAACCAGTCGTCCGAAACAAAAATAAAAAATATGCTCATTATCTATAATGTATTGGCTATCGCCTGAAGGAGCATTTTATTTATTTTTTCCGTTTTTGACAACGAGAAAAAAATTCCTGAATTTTTTACTGCAATTTTGGGCCCAAATTACATCTTATTATTACTAATAATTATTGAACAAAACATAATATTGACAAAATCGTCTATCAGACAAAAGAAACTAGTCCTTAAAATAAGTGTACCAAATTTCAAGTCGATTCGTTAATTTGATCTCGAGAAATCGTGTACACCGTTTTGAAAAACACAGTTTTTCAGAAAAACGCGTTTGAAGTTTTGTTACTAGTTTTTTTTAGCGAAAAAAATTTATTTAAGCTTCTTACCCTTAATCTGCCATGTCTGCCTCATAAAGGGGACCTTCCTCTTCATAAAAATTCTCTTCAAGATCCGATCTCATCGCTCTTCTTTCGATTCTTCCCTCTTTTGAAGCCTCGAATGATTTATTTCTTTTATTTATTTATTTATCGCAGGTAGGCGTTTCGGATAATTTCGGAGCGCTTGAGTAATAGCTCGAAATTTCAATGAAGACGACTTCGGTCGGGTATGAGACCTTTTGCCCCTTATTCTAGAGGGTTCAAAGGATTTTTTAAGCCAATAAAAAAATGATTTTTTCAAAATTTCACAGTGGTCTAACCCCTTAATGAAATGTTCTCATACCAACATAAAGTTTTCTACTACGAAAATTGATCTGCCCAAGGGACTTGATGAGTTACAAAATTGTTTATAACTTTATCAATTGTTTACAGGGCCGGGCAAATGCTAAGGCGGAGCAGGCGGTCGCCTGGGGCGCCGTAAGGTGACAATTTAAAAAGGGCGCCACAAAGAACGCCGTGTTTGAGAAAATGCTGTAAATATGGGGTCACCAAAATTTCTTTGCTTGCGCCATAAATTAGCTTTTGACCGGCCCTGATTGTTCATAAGTTTTCAAATTATGACAATTCTCCGTCACTACTATCATTCTAATAATAAATTACAACGATTTACTGATACACTGAAGAATTTGCTCAAATAAATTATTTATAACAATTAACTTGTACACTCTATTAATTATTTATGCTCCTTAAGTATATTTTCAATTATTCTAATTAATAGCGAGTTTATTGAGGTAATTTCATTTTAGATAAAAAATCATATTCTTAATATGGCTAATTTTGTCACTATATTTGTTTATATTTGGTTGCACACAAAATTGAATCGAAAAATCAAAGAGTTAAAGGATTTTAAATATTTAATACTGAGCATTTCTAAAAAAAAGAACTCTAAAGTCCGTTAAGAGATAGAGCCCGTAGAGGATTTTGAATACTAAATTCCTGGTTTTGACCACTGAGGTAGGGAGCAGTGTACCGTAACCCTGCGCAATTTTGCACACGCGATTTTCATTTTTTCACATTGTTCCACCATATGAAAGAATTCAACAAAAGTATATGTTATATAAGATATTTTAAGAAATCTTTCTTTAAAATATGGGTGTGGTAGCTATAGAACTTAACCTCAATTTTTTTTTGAAAAATTCAAATTTTTTCTCTGCCTTTAATTATTGTCAATTAAACAAAAATTTTTTCGCGAAGATAGTCTCATTAGTGTCTACAGCATATATTTTGTTGATCAAAATCGGTTAAGCCGTTTTCGAGAAAAAACATTTTTTGATTTTTCTTTCCCCCTCCATAACTCCCACAAAAATATATTTCCAGGGTTATCATTGGGAGAAATTTTACTTCACATGGATATGAACCTATGACAGATATGTCAACATAATACGTGCGGGGGCAGAATTTGTATGCTTACCCGCCTAGGCCCTTTTGCGTAATTTTCTAGTCCATTAAGATATCCAATATTTTTCAGCTTATCTTTAAATCTGCCTATAAAATAAGGTGGCAAATTTGTGCACTTTTTGCACAATTGAATATAATTCTCTCCGAAGGAATCATGAGATTCTTTAATGACAGTTTGTTTTGCTTCTTTATCATTCTCATTGCTATCGATTTCTATTTCTGTATCTATATTTGTCTATGTTTTCGGTTAGTGTAGTTTATTTAGTACCATAGTTAACTATCTTTTCTAAAAACACCCTTGATTCCTGAAACAGCGGCGGGGAGATCTTTTTATAATATAGAGAGATTATCTGTCTCTATTATAAGAAGTCTCGACGCCGACGATGTGTCAAGAATTCTGAGGTGGCCTACGATGGCCTGCAGAGCCTTATACGAGAGCCGCCAGAGTCTTCCACAGGGCCTTCAGAGCCTCCAACGAGAGTCACCAGAGCTTGCCACGAGGTCCTCCATAGCCTCCTACGAGGGCCGCCAGTGCCTTCCACGAGGGTCTCCAGAGCCTCTAACAAGGGCCTCCAGAGCCTCTAGCGAGGGCTTTCAGATCCTCCTATGAGGACCTCCAGAGCCTGCTACGGGGGCCTCTAGAGCCGACCATGCGCCCTTTAGAGCCTCGTACGAGGTTCGCCAGAGCCTCCCGCGAGGGCCTCCAGAGCCTTTCACGGGGATCTCAAGAGCCTCTCACGAGGGCCTCCAGAGCGTGCCTTTTTAAATGGAATCCTCATATACTACCTTTTAGAGTGCTATCCCCAGATACCGCCTAAGCATCCTCCAGTGCAATCCCTAAGGCCCTCCTGTGCAACCTATCAGGATGTCCATTAAAGCCCCTAGGCACTCAAAGTTTAAGGTCTAAAGCAAGGCTTAAGATTAATAAATGAAAAATTTTAATAAAAAAGCATAATAAGTAAAAAAAAGTAAATAAAAAAGTAAGTAAATGAGTAAATAAAAAACACTAATGCATAAATTAAAGTCTTTAGTCTTTAATTCTCTTTTTCATTGACATGTACTGCTGATTCCCTCTCCTTTTCCAGTATTTCATGGAAATTTTTAGAAGTCCTTTCGTTTTAATACCTTGGAAATTCTCATTCTATGATTTATTTGAAAATGGTTTTTGGTTATGAAAAAAGTAAATTATATTGAAAATTAATTATAAAGAAATGAGAGCAAATAACAAAAATAATAAATGAATGAAAGTCTAGTCTTTACTTTTTCTTTTCACTGTGTAACATTATTCTTTATATGACCATTATTTATATCACTAACACATGGATTTATCGGAGCAGCTTCAATTTTTATTTATAAATGACAATTGCTTCTAAATTTAGTTGTATCGAACGTCACTCTTATGGAATTTTTATCCATAATAAATTTGACTTTTCGACGATTTAACTTGCGCTAGTCAGGAAATTGGTAACGAGTATGTACGTCGGCACTAATCCTGGGAACACGATAAACCTGAAATGAAATGCCCGATTATTTACAACAATTATAATAGAAACTCTATCTACCATATGAGGTTCTCGATTAGCGTTGACAGCGATTTTACTTTTTTCCAATTTCAATCCCAGAATTTTAAAATAGATTTCTGAAAGGAATTCTCTAGAAATGAATCTGTCCGTCGATCCAGTGTCTATTATCGCTCTTATTTCAATAGTTTTCATTTAAGAATTTCAGTCAGTCTTATTTTGAATTTTTCCCGGGAAATGAGCCCACAGAAACGAAAATTGAATTGCCCTTGACTTTTTCGTCATCGATCAACATTACTTTGACATATTATAATTTTACATTAATTTTATCCCTTCTTTATATTGCTTTAGTATCTTTGAATTTATCAGTTATCATTTTCTATTCAAATTACGCGTTTTAAATACCGTGGTCCGAATCTTTCGGCCGTAATTATAATTTTTCTCCTTTCCCTCTGTTTGTGGAACGACTAGGACTTCGCTTAATAATAGATTTTACTAAATGAAACTAGATTTCGTGCAAACCTTAGTGTCATGTCTGCTAGAATATGAAATGTCTCATTTTCCTAACTTTCAAATTATGCAGAAATTTATTTTTAGGTCTTATTTTATTCCCTATTAAATTATTATTACTTATTACTTTATCTGCCTTTTGACGTTCTTTGTGCTCAAATACAAAAATTCAGGGTCCATTCTGGGAATTTGATTAATTCCTAGGATACATGAATATTTTTGTTTCGAACTTGTCAATTATTTGACTCGTGATAAAATTGTGTTTGGCGTAGCCGAAACCCCATTGGATGAGCTCCCATATGGTGATGGGTTGAAGGAGGATATCTTAACGCTGCCCGGAATTAACTAACCGTGACATGACACAGATAAGGGAAGAACGTGAAAAGAGAACATACCTGGTTATCTTGGTTAAACAAAATAGATCGTTTTGCCCTTTTCATTAGGGTAAAGTTAAATTAAATCCTCGCGTTCCCAGTCGTCCCTGAAAACATGAATGGTTCCTATACGTATGATCGCTCGGTAGGAGAGTCGGTGAACGGAATTCTTAGAAGAGGGCGAAAACCCTAGTATCGGAGAGCCTCACGCCAAACACGACGTCGTGTTCAGTGTTAAGCGCAGACTGACTACCCGTACGCCCTCTCGTATCGAGTGCAGTCTCGTTGCCGCGAGCTCGTTCATCCCCTCTTTTCGAGTGGTTGCGCACGCAATCGCTCAGGTTTCACGTAACCTATGCATGTGATGTATCTTACTCTTTCGTATAAGAATCGCGAGAGTCACTCAGTACCGTATCGGCTTAGATTTTCTCCCGCTCTGAATAAATTTTATAAATATGATTAATGGAATTATACTGAACCGTTTCAATTGCCATGTACTACTGACCCCCTTCCCTTTTTCAGTATTTTGTGGAAATTGTTAGCAGTCTTTTTTTTTGATATCTTCAAAATTCTCGTTTTATAATCCATTCGAATGCGGTTTATTTAAATGTGCGATAAAGTTGGCTGAAAACCAACATACCGTACCAGTTAAACGTTGTCTCAATAGTTGGTGCTCTTCATTACGTCACTAAAAAATGGGGTTCAAATAAAAAGATCTCCTCAGCGCTGTTTCAAAAATCGAGACCCTTTCGAAAGGTTTAAGATTATTCATTTTATTATTTTTATTTATTCAACTGTATAAATTATTTAACTATAATTTAACAACCACCGCAGGGTCTCACTGGGAACGACTGGTATGGCTTCGAGGTTACGAACCAGCGATGGTTTCGCACCTCCGAGCAGTGGTCTGCGGACTCGGATATCTCTGGCATGTCCAGTAGTTATTTCTGTACATCTTTTCGTTAACACATGGTTTAACATAACCTAAAAATACACCGAAATAACTACTGCGCATGCCATAATACCCGCGTCCGCACAGCACTGCCTCTGAGAGAACCGATCCCAAGGACAATCATTTTAACCAAATATCCGGGGTATAATTGTTGAAGCTCCCTGATAATTTCTTGAAGCTCTCTGATAATTTCTTGAAGCTCCCTGATAATTTGTTGATACTTCTCCATCTTTTCTTTCTTCTCGACTGTGATATTGCTGCCGGCCGGAGTCGAGAATTCGATCACGAACATAGTTCGTTTCTCGAGGTCAAGAAGAACAATGTTAGGCCTCGAGTGTGCAATAGAGACCGTTATCTCGAACTTGTAGTTCCAGTAAATTTGGCACTTGTCGTTCTCAACAATTGATTTTATTTCCATGAAAGCGTTCGGCAGGGCAGGGTCGCTGTTAACATCATAAGAGCGACATAGATAGTATTAAAGCACTTTTAGGGCCGAATTGTGTCTGTGGAGATGCGTCGTTCCCGCGTGAGTAGGACATCCAGATAGTATGTGCTATAAGTGCTCAGAATGTGCATGACGTGCTCTGCACCTATCGCTGGGAACTTTTTGACGCAAAATGGGGCTACGGTATATGTACCAAGGTGGAAATGAGATCGTCCTGACACGCGAAAATGAAACCCTCTGTAAGTGAAATAAGTCCGGATGATTTAAGAAAAGCAAACGTTAGCTCCGTCGACAGGGACTGATCTTTTACATTTCTTTGAAAGTTTTCGTGCATTTTCTTTTCAAGGAGCTGTTCGAGGAAGTTATGGACCCCTGCTTTCCTCACCCGGGTTTTTAGAAGTGAGGCATCTAGATGAGTATTTAAAAGTGCACGCCCGCCTTCACGGCATGGGACGTCTAAGCGCGGAACGGACGTCTTGATATGCAAGCTCTTCTGCATATGCATGATCTCATGTGTGGCGATGTCGAGGGCCGTGAGCTCGTGCTTGGTCCCTCGCTGGG
>JAUMHM010000005.1:50623980-50634867 GCA_032362435.1 Melikaiella ostensackeni
AAATATCGGAAATGTAGAGTATCCAAAAATTACCGGAAATTGTCGGAAATTTATGAAATTGACGCAAAAACAATGAACATAACTAAGACATAACCAACAAATTTCGACTTTGAGAAGAAGGCGTTGCTCAGAAGAAACTTTTTGGTACATGGCCTTAAACTCTTATTCTTCACTCACGTTATTAACAAAAACGCTAAATACCGTTTTTTCAATTAAGAAACTTTAAATTCAATTGAAAAAAATTTTTACAATGACGTTTCAGAGCGGGTCAGACACGCGAACGGACAGCGCCACGGTCAACATTCAGGACATTTTCAACTCGGAGATGCAGGATGCTGGTGACAAAGCTACATTAATAGTATTTTCCACTGTCTACACTTTTCTTACACTTAGTGTAGCTTTTCCACCAATCCCTAATCTCCTGTTTGGCAATCTAACCTCAAGAAATATAACTCATACATCGGATTTGAGACGGCCGGCTAATGACCATTGATTACGCTGCACGAGCTCCATGAAGTCGTGTAGCAGAAGCCAACAAAATAGACATCTTTCGCAAATCCGGTAAAGAAATGTTCTTTTATGAGGTTAGATTGACGAAAAGAAGATTCGTGATTGCTGTATGAGCTACACAAGTGTAAGAAAAGTGTAATCAGTGGAAAATGCTATAATACTTTAATAGCATTTTCTACTGGTTACACTTTTCTTACACTTAGTGTAGCTTTCACACCAATCCTGAAACTCCTTTTCGGCAGTCTAACCTCAAAAAAGCACATTTCTACACCGGATTTGCGAAAGGCGTCTATTTTTCTTAGCTTCTGCTGCACGACCTCGTGGAGCTTGTGTAGCGAAATCAATGGTCATGAGCCCGCCGTCTCAAATCCGGTGTTTGAATTATATTTTTTGAGGTTAGATTGCCAAAAAGGAGATTAGGGATTGGTGGAAAAGCTACATAAGTGTAAGAAAAATGTAAACAGTGAAAAATACTATTAGTGTAGCTTTTCCACCCGCCCCCTGCATCTCTGAGTTAAAAACGTCCTGAATGTTGACCGTGGCGCTGCCTGTTCACGAAGCCGACCCGCTCCGAAACGTCACAAAGCACAATATCGAGTTGAAAATTTTATAAACTAAATGAAAAGCACCAAGGAACGTTTGTCTGTTCGTAAATTTTGATAATTATAAAAAAAGTTTTTGCCAAAAACTTTTTTTTTGCTTTTTTATATTTATCAAAATTTAGGACCAGACAAACATTCTTTAGTGCTTTTTATTTAGTTTACGAAATTTTTTATTCGATATTGCGTTTCGCGTGAACGTAAGTTGGTTTAAAAAGAATGTGAAAAATTTTTTTGAGGTTATGCTCATATGGCCTTAAATGTCTGATTATGCAAAAAATGAGATAAAAAATGAGAAAATGTATTGTTGTTGGATGCAAAATCGACTACCTGACATGCCCGGAAAATGTGCCTATTTTTTTAGTTCCTAAAGATAAAAACTGATAAGATTATGGCAAATTGCCATATGACGCGATGATATCAAACTTAAAGCGGTTGACGGAGTTTGTCATCATCATTTTAACCCCGATAATATTTTATACGAGAAACTAACCTATGCGCCTGACGGTGTAGCGATTTTGGGAAGGGTAAGTATACATTTCATTGTTTATTTTTAAGTTAGTTTTAATTTAAAGTTTAGTAGAAAAATAAATAGTTATTGTTGTTCCGTCTTGAATGCAAATATTTATTCATTATAAGCATCTTCGTTTCTCGTTTTCATATATTTTATGATATACTTAAAACGCCTTGAAACAAATAAAAAAGTGATAAAGTTTGAAGCATTATTGGATAAAATATGTGCAGTTCTAAACAGTCGAAAGCTCGAGCATTTCACCTTTTTTGGTAACAATTATCGCTTCAAAAAATATTTAAAAGTTTCGAGATTAATGTCTCGTGAAATAAAATTTGATCAAATAGTTTTTATTTAGAGAAAGTTGAACTTTTACGTTTTTCCCCATTCATTTTTTTGAATTCAGGCCTCGTGAACAATCAAAGCCACCTGTCGGCCCCAGTGAAGGTCTCTCCTCAATAAGACTTTATAAATCGTCATAGCGTCGACACAACATCGATGCTGTGTCGACATGATGCGCAGGCATCCGTTGCCAACTATTAGAACCTGTTGATGTTCAAAATTACCCGGCGCTGAAAGTACATATAACCTCACTTTGGCTAAAAATAGTTGGCAACATATGCGCGCGCATCACATTGATACTGTATCGACGTAGTGTCGACGCTATATCGGTTTATAAAGCCCTATTGTGGAGAGACCCTCAAATCTCACGACGCTTTAATTCAGTGTATTGTGAGCAAAGAGCCAGAGGGCTGTTTTCCACTAATCCCGAATCTCCTTTTGGGCAATCTAACCTCAAAAAAATCAGTCCTTGGACCGGATTTGCTACGGACCAATAACCATTGATTCCGCTACACGAGCTTCACGAGGTCGGGCAGCAGAAGCCAAGAAAAATAGACGCCTTCCGCAAATCCGGTGTAGATATGTGCTTTTTTTGAGGTTAGATTGCCGAAAAGGAGATTCGAGATTGGCGGAAAAGCTACACTAATAGTATTTTCCACTGGCTACACTTTTCTTACACAGTGTAGCTTTTCCACCAATCCCTAATCTCCTTTTCGGCAATCTAGCCTGAAAAAATATAACTCCTACACTGGATTTGAGACGGGCTAATGACCATCGATTTCGGTACATAAGCTTCATGAGGTCGTGTAGCAGAAGCCAACAAAAATTAATGTCTTTCGCAAATCCGGTGTAGAAATATCTTTTTTGTGGTTAGATTGGTTCTGTATGTAAAATTATTTTGTACGTAATTTTTTATTTTGTTACAAAAATTTGCGTTTCTCTATATTTAAATTAAAAACCACCGTCAAAAATCGTGTGAATTATACACTGTAAAAGAAACTACTTATAAAAGTACAACACGTTGTATTTTTACATAGCAAAGTTCAATGATAATACAACGATATACAGAATAATTTTACAGGTTATACTAAGAATCAACTTTTGTTGTGTGAATTAACTACGATATAAGACTGCAATTTGACATGAAATGTTTAAAAATACACAGAAATTGTGTATTTGCAACAAAATGTAAATTTACAACGTGTGATGTTGGAAATAAATCGCTCAACGTCTAACGTAGTATATATACTCAGCATTTGTGAATATACCAACCTACTGTTAATTTACGAGGTATATGTAAGTTTGCAGGAAGAATGTATTCTTACGAAAAATGCTGTGAAATTACATTAAACGCGTAAAATCACGTAAAACGAACTGGGAAAATGCAGAACGATTCTAATGCCCAGTCGGTATGTAGAACGTGGGATTCGTGAATGATTGGTTAGCGTGTCGTCGACGAACGTTAGTCGGCTGTGTTGATCTCTTTGTTGGCGAACTCTGGTAGCATTAGTTTTCCAGGCGGAAGAAGTTTAAAATAGAAATTAAATTTTTTTCTATATTTGCAGCAGAAATCGCATATAAAAAAAGGTGAGTTTTTAAAAATATTTTTTCATATTTGCGACACGCGACATAGGATTTGGAATACCCATTTTGACTTAAACATGCACTACCACGTGTGACGCATCTGCTATAAATTTTTATAGGCAGTTACTTTCAAACTGCAAAATTAATGTTTTCATTATTCTGTTTTGGGAATATTATGATGAGAATTTATTCCTTAAGGCCGATAGAGCCTTAAGTAAATAAATTTCTTTTCTCATTTGAAATCAAAAACAAATTTAGTAATTTGTGCATGAAGAATATATTATAACACCGAGCGCGAAGCGCGCGATGAAATGTGCTCGCGAAGCGGGCAGATTTTCTTCAATAACTTGTACTCTATGTTATTATACAGTTTTTTTCAGAATCATATCTTGCTCTATCTAATTCAATACAATTTTTTATGCTTTCAGAATTAGGAGATTTTCACTGAAATTTGATGAAACAAATGGGAAATGCTGCACTGTTGATCATCCGTCGTTTAACTTTAAAGGAACCAAAGAATATTTAATATTCATGTTAATAAAAGTTATATTTAAAGAATGTCAATAAAAATATCACTTTGAAGTACAAAGATTTTTCTATATTTACTATTAAATTAAAAATTAAAAATTAACTACCATTTTCTATTAAATATGCACTGCAATTAGTAAAATTACATATCATTTGTATTAACACATTCTTTTACATGCGACATAACCTTTTCAATATGCCTGATAAATTAACCTACTGATGGTATATTTACGGAACGTTATGTATATTTACATATTTTCTTTCTTTTTACTACGTTAGACGTGAAGCGATTTATTTCCAACGTGACACGTTGTAAAAATACATTGAGTTTTTTTACAGTGCATATTTCAAATTATACATTTAAAAATGGTGTCGGTCAGAATCTTGTCGCTACCCATCTCTAGTCGAAGCACAATCATCCTTGCGTAGTTCCGTACTGCGCATCAGACTGTCTCTTTCTTTCCGCGAGCGAGAAAGACAGCCTGATGCGCAGTACGAAACTAGGCAAGGATGAGGTCCGCTGTTACTTCAGCCTCGGGTGCTCTACTCCCTCCACTCGAGTTTCCTGCCCTTATTATATACGTTCTTGTTATGGAAGAATAAGGTATTTCAGGTTGTGGGAGAACTCCAAGATGTCTGAACTCTGAGAGCCAAACAATAACATCAATTGGATAGGATGAAACTTGATTTTTTCTTATTAACTGGGAAAGAAATGATTTTACACTATAAGTATATTCGGACAATATTTTTCATTTTTCAAAAGGTATTTAATTAAATAATAAAATTGCTGACTTTTTTGCAACAACTTTATTATTCAATTGAATAGCTTCTGGAAAAAAATCAAATACACTAATAGTAAAAAACATTTCTTCTCAAGTTAGTAAGAAAAAAACCTTCGTCCAATGCAATTTGTAAATTATTGCTTGACGCTAGATGTGCAGCCATCTTGCCAGGTGACGTCACAACGTGAAATACCTAAAGGCGCTTCCTGGAGTATTTCCAGGCGATGTCAGCCATTTTTGTCCTGGCGCCGCTAGTAAACGAACCACGTGTAAAAGCAGATAAAAGTACTAGCGATTTTAGCGTTACTGCACAAGCGCAGCTGTGATGCTCATGCGCAGTTTGCTCTTTCACGGAATATTCACTGTTCTGAAGTGAGAATGTATTGCCTCCCGCACGCCCGCGCAGCACTGGCGATTGGTTGGGAATTCGCATTTTTTAAACAGTTTGAAAAATCGATTGAATATTATTTCAAGTCTAAGTGATGATGTAAAAGCACACTCCCTTAGAAAATAAGAGACATTGATCATTTGGATCCTACAGTCTTCAAAATGAATGTATATTGAAACGAATCTTGCAGAGTATCTGTATACATACTAACTGAAGTCGATCTAGTCTCATATTTGAAACTTATTCACAGTCTTTACACGTGTGTGCAATTAATAGTATATTATGCTCCAAGGATTTCACCCGAATCTTCACTCCGAGTATGATGTTTACAGGACAAGTATCCCGTGTAGTTTCAAACTACTTCGCCCTGTACGTGTTCCCACACGTATTCTGGTACATGAGCATGTACGGGATCAGATGGATGAAAATTTTTTCCCGCGGAGGTCCCCGTACAGGAACTCGTTGAAGAACCTTCGAGAGACAATCGAGTTCCTGTACAAGATCTGGTAGGGTATAGTATATTGTGCGACTCGTGGGAGAAAGAGAAGATTCCGAGAGCGTGGAGTTTGCCGCGCGAGCATAGCGAGCGCGGTAACACGCTGGATGACTCTTCTCCTTCGACCACTAGTCGCACACAATATTTTATTCAACTGCTGCGAGAAATATCTCATTACGCGACCCTATTGTGAACGGGGGAAATAATAGGTTACCTGATTGATTGACGCAAATATTTGCGTATATACTATAGTATTTAGTATTATTATATAATATTTGCTATATAGCCCTCAGAGTTCTTTTGAAGTTTTAATTTTGAGGTTATGGCAAAATGGCAGTGTTGAGCAGTGTTGCCAACACAGTCCGCGTTCCAAAACTTTATTGATAGTGAAGTAATAAAATTTCATTATTGTACTAGTGGGAAAACATGTTGATTACTCATACTTATCGTCAACAATTAGGTAACGCATCATTTTTTCCACTCGAAACAGGCCGGGTAAATGAGATATTTCTCGCGGGTGTTGAATAAAGACCTTTTCTGGCTGCTGCGCTTGCACTCTTTGAGCAAGGTTACTTTTTCAAGCTGTCGTGCTTGCGCATTTCGATTCAAGATTACTCTCCACGACTGGCGGAATCATTACCTCACTTCATTACAAGTTGACACTTGACAGACTGATTGTGAGTAGTGAACAGTGATTGGACCAACTGACATTTATAAGTTACCATTAACTACTGATAAATTACCGAAAATTTCCCAAAGCTTTTTGAAAGAAATCCAAAAATTTCCGGTAATTTATAAATTTTCCATAAGTTCCTGGAAATTTTTGGATTTCTTTCAAAAAGCTTTGGATACCTTAAATTTTCGGTAATTTTCGGTAATTTATAGAGCACCCCGTACTAAATTCATTGAAAATGGCTTTCCGTGAAATTGGCTCAAATTTTGCCATTTGGCACATCTCTTCATCCTGCAAAAATATAATATTAAGGCCAAAACTTAATCCTATGCACCGTCTTGGTGCAACAGAGCGTCAAAAGTTTATAGTAAACCGTTTAAGTACACAGACCACGCATAAGGGAGATATACATAAAAAAAAATGGGTGCAAAAGTGAGAGGGGGAGAGGTGCAAGCCTGAGTGAATGAGTGGTTGAGTGACTGAGTAACAGAGAGAAAAAGAGAGAGTGAGTGAGTGATTAAGGGAGTGATTAAGGGAGTGAGTGAGTGAGTGAGTGAGTGAGTGAGTCATGTAGTGAGTGAGTGAGTGATTGCGCGATTCAGTTATCGAGTAAATGAGTGAATAAGTGATAATATTAGTAAGTGAGTGAGAGAGTGGTTTAGTAAGTGAGTGAGTTAATGAGTAAGTGATTTAGGGATTAAGTGAGTGAGTGAATGATTCAGTGATTGAGGGAGTGATTTAGTGATTGATTGAGGAAGTGATTTAGTGATTTAGTGATTAGGTAAATTAGTGAATGAATGATAAGGTGAGTGAGTGAGTGGTTGAGATAGAGTGATTGACTGATTGAGTGAGTGAATGAGTGCTTGATTCAGTGATTGAGTAAGTTATTAAGTGACACAGTCAGTGAGTGAGTAAGCGACTGAGTGAGTGATATATTGGGTGATTGGGGAAGTGATATATTGAGTGAGTGATTGATTGAGGGAGTGATTTTGTGATTTAGTGATAAGGTAAATTAGTAAATGAATGGTAAGGTTAGTAAGTGGTTGAGATGGAGTAATTGACTCATTGAGTGAGTGGATGAGTGCTTGATTCAGTGATTGAGTAAGTGATTAATTAATATAGTCAGTGAGTGAGTGAGTGAGTGAGTGAGTGAGTGAGTGAGTGAGTGAGTGATAAAATGAATGAGGGAGCAATCGAGTGTGTGAGTAAGTGATGGCTCAATTGATAGAGTGAGTGAGGGAGTGAGTGAGTGAGTGAAAGAGTGAGTGAGTGAGTGACGTAGGACATAATCCTTAGCGAATGCAACGAATAAATGGCATGGAAGATGCAAATAAAGCGCAACTTGCAATTACACGAAGGGACGCTTTTAATCACCCACCTACTGACTTGAATAATGAATCTACATTATGTATTAATTGTAATAGATCCATATCAGATGAAATACGTGCTGTAGCAACTGATCCAAGTACAATACGTTTAGATGTGTTAACGCAAATGGCAAGTGCATCTTGCTTAGTGTGAAATGCTAGACCAAATGTAAAAAGATTGTCTATAGAGTGTAGGGTAAATATATATATATTTTTTCGTAACATTTATGTTCCGGAAAATGTTAGAAGTTGTACACATCACTTGGACTCACTCTCTCACTCATTCACTAATCTTATGACTCATTCACTCATTTACTCAATCACTAAATCGCGCAATCACTCACTCATTGGCTCACTCACTCACTCACTCACTCAATGGATCATTCAATCAAGCAATTAATATTCACTTGCTCAATCACTAAATCACTTAATGAATCCCTCACTCATTCATTTACTCACTCACTCACTCTCTTAATCACTCAGTCATTCACTGAATCAGTCAATAACCCACTACCTCATTCACTCACTCACTCAATGATTCACTCAATCAATCAATATCCACTTGCTCAATCACTAAATCACTTAATCACTCCCTTAATCAATCACTCACTCTCTTACTGACTCACTCATTCACTTCATTATTTTCACTATTTACATGACTCACTTAGTCATTTGCTCTCTCATTCTCTCTGTTACTCAGTCACTCAATCACTCAGTCACTTAACCACTCATTCACTCAGGCTTGCATCTCCCCCCCCCCCTCTCACTTTCGCACACATTAATTTTTTAAATGTATATCTCCCTTATGCGTGGTCTGTGTACTTAAACGGTTTACTATCAACTTTTGACGCTCTGTCGCGTCAAGACGGCGCATAAGATTAAGTTTTGGCCTTAATATATTTTGGTCAGGATGAAAAGATGTGCCAAATGAAAAAATTTGAGCCAATTTCATGGAGAGCTATTTTCAATGTATATTGTACGGGGTCCTTAACCGAAAATTGACAAATTTTCCAAAACTTCTTGTAATTCCTGATATTCAAAAATTTTCCAAAAATTCGTTTTTATTGTTTCTCGAATCAAAAATTCCCTGTATTTTTACAAAAAATACCGTGTGCGAATGAAATCGGCCAGTTTTTCGCACACTTTGCACTCAGTTGTTTCAAAAAATAGTATGTGTGACAACGTATTACTTTCAAATCAAGAATTTGAAGAAATAGAAAGTATGGTGTTGCGCAGTGGAAATTCTGTGGGTTCCTGCTGCGCCATACTTCTCGGAGAAGATGTGTTTCATACACATTGTTGGTGGCTCAGGATTGACAAAAATTAAATGAACTTGACCACAGCGTCGAAATTGCACTGAAAAATGGTATGAAGAATTGAAAAAATGTAGAAAACATTTAAGCAAATACTACGAATAAAAATACCTACTACAGAAAAGTTGGCAGTGTTCCTCAAGGAATATCCAATAGACTTCATGATTATACCAATCATAGGATATTAATAAAACCATCGTCCTATGATCGTTAATCTGCCACTTATTTTTGATACAGGCTCTGACTTTGCAGCCAAGTTCACTCTCTCGTTCAGAATAAATAACTCACTGCAGAAAACGTTCCAGAAAGAGTCTTCTAATGCGTCATTGTCCCTTGCAAACCACAATTTTAGTAATACGAGCCTTTTCCTGAGTTTCGTAGAAGCTCTAGACTCTTTCTTTTAAATAATAGATTCAGCAAGAGACATTTTCTGAGAACATAGGACGATTATAAGAATCAACTCTTGAATTATCAAGACTATAATTGCATGTTACATGAAGTTCGCAGTAAGAAATATAATTGCGAAGGGTTTTTAATGAAGGAAATAATCGCTGGTGTAAAACAAAGGATTCCTCATGTATCTGACATGCGCGATAATTTCGATTCAAGCGGGTTGAGTCAGTATGCTTTTGTTCCTTGGTTACTGAAAATGTATAACATCCTACAATACTATAGCTCCTATTCTGCTATATATACGTCGCGCTTTCCAGAAAATGTGAAAAATTTTGCCCATGTTTTAGAGGAGTGCTCACATGTTTTACAATTAAGCTGTTTTTTCTTGTTGTTTCTTTTAGTTATTTCTGTAGACTACTACTTTTATCCGAACTAAACGTTCTTTTTTCAATTTCAACTTCATTCCAATAGAAAGCGATCTATGCTGGTCGCGTTTTGAACAAAGTTTTTCACATTTTTCTGTCAGCATTAAAAGTGAAACCTTTTTTTTTTAATTGAGATATCTTATCATGTTCAAACTATTTAAATATTGAGGGATAGGCTTGGTTTTTGCACGGAATTGCCTAAACTCTTCATTAAAATACTATTTATGATTCTTTAACGCACAATAACGATTTTTATTTGTATAAATCAATTTTATAAACAAATTCAAACTGTTTTCGAAAACTAATTTTTTAATAGAGTTCGTTTTTGAATAATATTAACTACAGGTAACGTCAAAATAATCTTTCTTGATTATTCCTTATATTATAATGACTGCGGACAGCAATTGTTTATTTTGTTTTTGTTATAAATAATTGATTATAAATGAATTCACGTTTTGATCACTATTTACAGAAAAAATATATAATCACATGTTTTCATTTTTGAAAATGATAAAAAAGATTGTTTTAATTACATTCAGATAGTCTATTAAACTTGAGACTATTTTGAAACAAGATTTTCACAAATACATAGGATAGAGCTCTGAAATTATTGATCATTTGAGTGCGATAATGGTGTACTTGCTTTTTCATAAATCACTTTTTTTTCATTTGTTCTTCATGAAGTTATGCACAAAATCATCAAAAAATAAGTGACCTCTAAAAATGCAAGGACACTCTTATTATACCGAACCGCTCAATTGTTAACGTTTTGAAATTTTTATCACTCCAGAAAGTTGCTGATGGTCGTAAAAAATACTCGGTTTACATGAGATATAAAGGCTTTTGTATCAAAACTTAAAAAAAAAATCTGCCCGCTTCGCGGGCACATTCTCATCGCGCGGTGTTATATGTTTTTTATGTACAAATTACTAAATTTGTTTTTGATTTCAAATGAAAAAGGAAATTTATTTACTTA
>JAUMHM010000005.1:50634967-50651062 GCA_032362435.1 Melikaiella ostensackeni
TCATACTATTGAAGGAGGAGTAAAATTGATTTCTGATTGATGAATGAATGAATGATGATGAATTCTTAACTAAAATGATGAATCTTTCGCAAAAAAAGTGAATTTTCAACAAAATAGTTCAACCTTAAAACAAGTAATTAAATTTCCATCCCAGAAAAATTATTTTTCAAGCAAGAAGATCAATTTTCCACCAAAAAAAAATTCAACAAAATATTGAAATTTTCAACCAAAGAGATGAATTTTCAACCAAGAAGATTAATTTTCTATCCAAAAAAGCGATTTTTCAACAAAATATTTGAATTTACAATCTGTTTTGATTGAAGATACAACTATTTTGTTGAAAATTCGTCTTTTTTGGATAAATTTAACTGTTTTCAATTTAAAATTAGAATACTTTTTGGCTGAAATATCAACTATCACATTTTTCGTTGTGAATTCATTTTCTTTTTGTAGAAAATTCAACTACTTGGTTAGAAATTGCACTAATTTTTTTTAGAATTAATTTTTTTTTGCTCAAAGATTCATCATTTTCGTTGAAAATTCATCTTTTATGTTGAAAATTGAACGATTTTATCGAGAAGTAGTTTTTATTTGTCGAAAATCAATTTTTCTAGATGATAAATTAACTATTCCATGTTTGGTTGAGGATTCAACTATTTTGTTGAAAATTCGTCTTTGATGGATGAATTCAACCGCTTATGATTTAAAATTAAACTCTTTTGTGGTTAAAATATCAACTATTTCGGTAGAGAATTGAGCTATCTTGCTGGAAATTAACTTTTTTGTAGTAAATTTGTTTTATCGTCTTAAAAATTCAACAATTTGTTTGAATTTTTTTTCTTTCTTGACTCAAAAATCACTTATGGTTGAAAATTGAACTACGAGTATTTTGTTGAAAATTCACCTGATTTTGCAAAAATTTCATATTTTTTGGTTAAAAATGGAACTTTTTGGTTGAAAATTAATCTATTTCGGTTAGGGATTCAACTCCGTTGTTGAAAATTTATCAACTATTTTGGTAGAGAATTTAAGTGTTTGACTAAAAATTAACATTTTTTTCGGAAATTCCTCTTTCTGGCTTGAAAATTCCACAATTTCTAGGAATGCCATCTGTTTTGGTTTAAAATGCAACTGTTTCGTTAAGAGTTAACCTTTTTGTTGAAAATTCGTTTCTTTGGTTGACATGATTTTTCTATAAAATTTAAAAATGTTGATTGGTTACAATTATTATTATTGTACACCACTAACGGTGAAATACAAAGTACATTTGCAGAAAAAAATTTGGATCGTAGAATCGTTATCTTCGAAATTTATTTATAAAAATTAATCCAAATATTTAATTAAATAATTTTATATCTCAGATGACACTGTACTGATTTTGATTGATTCCGAGTTTATTTAGAATGTTTGCGGAAAGATAAAAAATAAAGTTGTAAAAATGACAATTTTTTCACATTATTTGTTAACGCAGAAGTGCAATAAAGAAAAAATTTGAGAATGGGTTGTTATAATTCTCTTTGCAATTTAATCAAGAGTATTTCGAAAAAAAAGATCGACCTTGATTAAGAATTTTGGGCTTTTGGCTCTTTAGAACAAATTTCGACGTGTCGCCCGACTGTGGGGCGCCATGAGGTTGAGGCAGGCGGTTTTCGGGAAATTTAAGTTTAATTAAATGATTGCAATGCAATTCAGTGGAAATTTAAGAGAACCAGTGTAACCGAATTCAACAAATTCAATAATTTCTGTGTTTATTTTTTTAAAATAAACAATACAATTTCAGTTATTCAATAGAATCGCGAAGACTGGGGGGGAGTATAATAGCCTAGGGGCGCCATTTTACTAAAGTCGGCCCTGTTTAACCCCCAAAATTTGATCTTGGCACTTTGACCTATTTCCTTCATTTGCCATGTTCCGTGTACATAAATCTTGTGATAATTTTTTCAGGTTTTTTCAATTTTACAAGTAATTTAAATGTTAACCTGTTACTTATTAAAAAATATGGTCGCTACAGGTTTTAGATACATTCAGGTAAAAGAAACTATACCCTCGTTGCTTACAAAAATTGGTATTCTGAGGAAGATGCCATATTAACAATATGTGCATATTACGTACCATTGAGTACTTTATTCACATTTTCTCTAATCTTATGATTTTTTACAGATGTTTTTGGTTTCAAATATATTTAATATACTTTCAGTTTAGTGTACCATTAATTTTTCTAAGTATATTGTTGATATAATTAAAATGTCATCCTGGTAATTATTATAAATATAATCTATATAGACGACTCAGTCTTAGAATTTCTTTCGTTCAGTGCACTTCGTGTTCTTCTGAATTTTCTTCCCGCTGAAGAATTGTTTTCATAATTTAGAAAAATTATATTAAAAAAGTGGTGTTATGCTTGTATCTTTAAAAAGAAAAAGAAAATCAACAAAATTTACAAAAATTTTTTTAAAAATAATTGAAATTTTTGTCAAATTAGTGTTGTGGTGAAGTGTTTGCCAAACTTTGGATTACAATTTTATGCATTTTATACGCAGGAAGTTATATAGAAAATTATCTTATCTATTCTTATTTTCATGTTTTTATTAATATAATTTGCAATGTAATTGATAAAAATGTTGTCGGAATGTGATTTTATGATAGATATTATGGAAAGTGTGGTATAGGAGTTTGAAATGAATTTATTAATTAGTAAAAACTCAGATTGGATGCATCAGAAGGAATTATTGATAGAATGCAAGTTTCATGGTTTTTTTCCGAAAAAGATATTTCATATTAGCAAGAGAATATGTTTTGACTTCAACAAGAAAAACATAATAAAGGAACTCTAAATGAGAATTTTAATAAATTTAATAAATCTATTTGAATTTTGTTTAAAAAAGCTGCCATGCACATATACACAATTGATATATGTTTCATTATTCATAACTGTAGTTATCCTACACTATTAAAAATGTTTGTGATTTTACAATACTTTACAATAAAAATTGTGATGTAAAATTGCAAGCACCGTATTGTAACGCAAAATTGCAATAAATTCATTGTAAAATTACAATACAAGTATTGTAATTTCCAATTGTATTTTTCTTCAAATATAGTGTAAACATTTTATGAATTATTACTGAAGTAACTTGAATGAAAATACCGTGAAATACCATTTGCTCAATATGCTGTTGTATCAAGAATCTTCGTTAGTAGACCAATCATTAACCTTTAGAGGACGGGAAAATTTTGGTTCAAATCGAGTTTTCATTTGACCAAAAATGTATATATAATTTCAACGGATAACTCATTTTAAGTCGCCAACCTGACAGGTGGTCGATATTTCGACCACCCCCGTCCGCAACGTAAAGGCCAATATAAAAAAAAGGTATGCTATTTTAGCGTTATAGTTGGTATACCCATGTTTTTTGATGCGCTGAGTATGAAAAAAATAGTGAAAGAAATCCTGAAGGCACCCTTGACCTTGAACATCACCATCTCAAGGTCAATTTTTTTTTATATCTTAGCCTTATGGTTGGTATACCCATGTTTTTTGAGGCGCTGAGTAAGAAAAAAATAGTGAAAAAAATCCTGAACGCAGATATGACCTTGAAAATCGAGATTTCAAAGTCAAATGATTCATTTATTTATTTATTTGTTGCTATTTTAGCGTCAAAGTTGGTACATCCATGTTTTTATGTGCCTAGTACTAGAAAAATAGTGAAAAAAATCTTGACATCATTCTTGGCCTCAGGCTGACGATCTATTTTCTACCAAAAGCGCAATGAACTCTTACTACATCCGTGAAGATGTACAATAGCTTCTTCAGTCCCTCTTATCTAAAATGAAGGTGAACGATGCCTTCCTGAAATAGAGTTTTTCAAAAAAAAACTAGTAGCTCTATTGAATTTTATAGAAGAAATACTTTGACTTTCGCTCTTAGCGTGACCCAGAAACAACCACGTGGACGTGGCGAAAAAACGGTCCCTTCGGGGTGCTGGATTTTTGTGAGTCCCCTTGCCTCTCACGTTGTAGTGCTTGATTTTGGTGAGTCCCCTTGCTGTCACGTTGCAGTGCTTGATTTTGGTGAGCCTCCTTGCCTCTTACGTTGGGATGCTCGATTTTAGTGAGTACCCTTGCCAAACGACGCCAGATTAGAAAAACATAGTCAAAAAAGTAGAATTTGTGCTTTTAAGAGGTCAAATAGAATTGCTGTCAAACATTCCTTCATAGGACCAATCGTAAATCAAAATATTTTTTTCAAATCGCCTTTTCAACTATTTGTTTGTATATATTATACGGTGAGCGCAGAAACTCGAGCGCAAAGTGCGAATATTATGATGAAAATGTATTCCTTAAGGCCGATAGAGCCTTAATTGAAAAAATTTCCTTTCTCATTCAAAATCAAAAACAAATTCAGTAATTTGTCAGCTTGGTTATAGCAAACGTGAGACAATGTTTGTACCATAGGTTTGTTTCTGAGAATGTCGGATTCCAAGCAATACCAAGGCGAGTATACATCAAAAGACAAGGTACGGAACTTGCAAATGAACTCTATAATCCAGAGACGCAGGCACCAGAAGCCATGCCTGCCGTGTATTGTAACTATTCCTACACACAGAAAAGTAGAAATTCACGCATTTCAGAAAATTCGTGCTCTCAGCACAAACATCGACATTTGATTAAACCTACTATGCTTGTTGCTCCAGACGGCATTATATTGTCTGTATTGGGACCATACTTTTCGGACGGTCACGACAATTATGCAGCGACTTTGGAAAGAGAGTACGAGAGGGAGGCTAGTTCTATGAGGAGATGGTTTCAAATTGGATATATTTTCTTGATTGACGGAGTATATAGGGATGCTGTGCTATGGCGATGCCAGCATTGATCCAGAATGGACAACAGCAATTATCAAGTGAAGAAGCTAACATGTCTCGGATGGTCATGAAGAATCGATGAATCGTTGAGTCTAGGAACGGACATTTTCTCTCCATATTCAAATTCTTCGAAGGAATAATTATCATGCCTCATCTTCATCACCTTTACGAATCTCATTCCGTCGCTGCCATGAACCACCCACAAAGATTTATGGTAGGCGTAATAGTTGAACACGCAAGAGAAATTATTTGGACAAGCTAAATGCCAAACGTATTACAAGCTTTCGTAGAAGCGTACAATCTACGTATGAGATGCGCTCAGTGGGTTCAACTTTAGTAATATATGGCTTCTGATTTCCCTGTTCTTGATTAACCATATTTACGAGGTCTTACCGTCAGCATTTATCAAGTAAATCTTGCTCCTTTATACATCCAAGATAAACAAGATAGGACCTTGGGCACCTGTACACATTTCGCCTGCATCCTATGGTACTTAGGGTACGCTCGACAATAACCAAACGTAACTTTCTCACTCAATCACTCACTCATTTACTGTATCAGATAATCAATCACTCAATCACACATTTAATTGCTTCCACAATCAATCAATTACTCACTCATTGACTTACTCACTTACTGACTTACTCACCGACTCAGTTAATCAACAATTCACTCGCTCACTCACTTACTCACTTAATAACTCAATCAGTCACTTCTTCAATCATCCAACATATCACTAACTCACTCACTCACTCACTCACACACTCGTCCACTCACTCACTCACTCACTCACTCACTCACTCACTCACTCACTCAACCTCTCATTTACTTAATAATTCACTCACTCACGCACTCAATAACTCCATCACTTCCTCGATCACTCATTCACTCAATCAGTCAATCACTCAATCTCAACAGCTCACTCACTCACTAACCTTATTACTCACCCTCTTATTCACTGAATCAATTAATAACCCACTACCTTATTCGCTCACTCACTCAATAAATCACTCAATTTATCAGTATTCACTTGCTTAATCACTTACTCAATCTAATCACTGACTCACTTACTCACTCCCTCAATCACTCACTCACTTACTTATTCACTCACTCATTTACTGAATCAATGAATAACCTACTCCACTGGAAGTCCTATACAAGCCCGACTTTGGTTCTTGCCTAAAGTGGCCTTGGACATATGGCGGAGCAACTCCATTGACAACAATCAGGGCCGTGTGAACTATTCTCAGTAGGCTCTAGAGTGTCGCTCTCTGTACCTCTTCGACCGCTGATCATCGAACGAAATTCTCGGAATGACATATTGCAGACTGACTTATTAGGGACTTACATTGTACGTCATTCACTCTCTCGCTAAATGAATTACTCTATCAATTAATCAATATTCACTTGCTCAATCACTAGATCACTTAATCACTCCCTCAGTCGGTCACTCACTCACTCACTCACTACATGACACACTTGGTCGATCACTCATTCACTGAATAAGTCAACAACCCACTACCTCATGCACTCACTTATTCAATGAATCACTCAATAAATCATTCAATATCAACTTGCTCGATCACTAAATCACTTAATCACTCCCTTAATCACTCACTCACTCACTTCATTATTTTCACTATCCACATGACTTAGTCATTTGCTCTCTCTTCCCCTCTGTTACTCAGTCAGTCAATCCCTCAGACACTCAGTCCCTCAGACTTGAAACTCCCCCTCCCTCTCACTTTTGCGCACGTATGTACACATACGTAGTCACATGCATTACATATGTCTCCCTTATGCGAGGTGTGTGTACTTGAACCGTTTACTATCAACTGTTGACGCTCTGTAGCGTCAAAACGGCACATAAGATTAAGTATTGGCCTTCATATATTTTTTTCAGGATGAACGAATGTGCCAAATGGAAAAATTTGAGCCAATTTCACGGAGAGCTATTTTCAATTTATTTGATACGGGGTTCTTTCAAGTCATTTGATTTAAAGATTAAGATGTAATCCAACTCTTTCACACTTATTTGTCTCGTCGCCGCCTTTCCATACCACACGTAATTCTCATTAAGCTTCTCTAGAAACCTTTACGGGTTGCTCTCTTCTATCCCTGCTTCTTGAAAAAACATTATTTCGTAACTTCTCCAGTATTCCTCTGCCTCTAATAAGTTGTTCTCTCCCGCGAGGTTCCATGCCGCTCATTTGATTATGATAGCAGTTTCAATCACGACACCCGTCTTATCCACCGCTATTTGTTCCTCGTTCCAAAAGATATCAGAGTTTCCTACTGTCCAACTCACGTAGCAGCTTCTGACGATTTTTACCTTTTCGTTCTCTCTTCTTACTTCCTTTTAATGCCATTTTGGATGGAGATCATCATCTTGGCGTGAGATCATCTTTTATTAGTAGTAAAGTTCCTTTTAGTCTGCTTTATTTTATCACTAATCCCCTTTTCGCTTCTCATGATGTCATTTTGATAGAACTTCCTCCTCCTCTCATGACTCTTTATTTTCGAATTAGAATTCCCTCACCCGTTAATCTCCATAATACATCATATATTTCCCATTTCATATTTCTTCCTCCTGATGGCCTGTATTCTTTCACTATCACCCAATGTCAGAGCGGTATCCAATGCTTGCTGTCTTATTTTATGTTTTTTTGCACTTCCTCTCTTGTAACATCAATCCTCTAAATTCTCTGAATCTCCCGTCTAATTTCTCTTCTCGACACTTCTAACTTCTTTTTGTTGCATGTCAAATTTTATTTTAATCATCATCTTGATATCCAGTCTTTTTTGTGCTATTGTTCAAGAAAAAGATAGAAATTGACAGAAAAATTTAAATAAAGTGGAAAGGGTTGTTTAAATATGAAAGAATCACCTGTTGTGATACGTGAAATGTTAAACGTCTCGGAACACCGAAGCCCCTTTATATTATCAACTTCGAGTGCTTACAGCTCATCTGGCACCTTAGATTGCCACTAGAGAGGCACTATCTCACTACGGTTAGTGGATTTCATTTTACACTTCACACTTTTGGGGGTTGAGAAGATCAATCTCTCCTTAAGATATCTCTTGACCACCTTCTATAAGTTTTACACCCATTTTTCAAGACCCTCTTGAACTTAAAACCTTACAGGAAAATAAAGTTCATACTCATCTCCATTTAAAATCATTCATGTTTATCAACAATAACGATCAGTAAATTGATTACTATTCCTCATCAATTTTACATTTTTCTAATTGATAAATTCATAAATTAATGAAAAAACTCCTTTCTTTTACAGATGAGATAACCATCTCGTAACGTATCATAGATATCCAGCAGCGCAGCATCGCTGTGAAATTTGTCTAAGTGGCTACGCCTCGCAGCCATTACTCGTTCATCATCGTGCCTTTCTCCACGGCTACCCTAGAAAATATTTCTGCAGAAATTTTCCAAAGGTGAGCTTCACTCCCACCGTAGCAATCTCAAACTAAATCCATCTATGGGCTGATTTGCAAGTATCGCTAATAGGTTGCAACTTCCCAGGTTTTCCCCGACCGATCCAATCTCCAGCGGCACCTCAGGTCCCATCACGTTAGAGCCGGCAGTCACGCTTGCAACGAATGTGGGAGAATCTTCGCCACATCTTTAGGACTCAAACGACACGCCTACTTTCGCATCAGCGTCAAACCCTTCCAGAGCGAGGTTTTCCCAAAATCTTACACTCAATCCTCGAACCTTAGTCATCACAAGCGAACACACGCGGTATGCCGCTCTTCAAGCAAATGTCAATCCTTTAGCACTCCATCATCTATCTCAAAACGTAAGAGATCTCGCTATTTCACGATACGAGCTGGACCAAGAACGGCGCCTCAGATACCAACAGCTACAGCGAGTCCGTTCTTGGTTTAATCAAGAACACCACTTTCTTTAACTGGAGGATTTCCGTCTTACCCAACAAGTCTAGACTTCCAAGTTAGACCTCCTCGTGAACGCAATCCTGAGCCCTTAGAGATACTTGATCTCTCGAAGAGGATTATAAAGAAAGAGGATGAGCAACGCGATGAGAATGATGAATCAATCTATCTCAGGGTACAGACCAGAAAAAGGAGAAGAAGTAATTTTGAAGCTATAGATTCAACCTGTTTCCCATCGTTTTCAGGAGCTCCTCCCGGTCTGGGAGAATCTCGACTCCTCTCCCCACTTCCACCTTTTGGTCCTCTCCGTGGGCTTCCCTCTTCAAAAATGATAAACGATTTCAATAGTATACCAGGAATTGATCCCCTATCAAGAACATCGATCGGATATGAAGTGAAACGTTACCAAGATGTGAGACCTCACCATCATTATCAACATGGAGAGATGAAGAAGAGACACTCCTGCAAATTCTGTGTCGTGTCGTTTTTTTGGACAACAGACTAATTTCAATTGTCATTTGAAGAAGCATGAAGCTGATGATGGAAGCGGTGTTGTTGTAGCTGACTTTCGGAAAGAACCTATTACAGTCATCAGCCAGTGATCGATGCTTCCAGGTAGCCAAAAGATCATCATCTTCCGCGACGCTGACTCTGGTTTTGAGATTATTTGATTTGAATCCAAGTATTTTCTGTTCAGCATGTTCGATTGGGATTCGATTCTTGAAAAAATCGATTTTTCGGCTAAGAAATCGATTTTTGAATCGATTCTTAACCTACATAATGCAATTTGGAACGATTTTCAGATCCATTTTGCTGAAATCGATCTAAATGGTCCAAAGAATCGATTTTTCGAATAGGACATTCCTATTTCCTGTTGTTTTAAGGATTCTAGAGTCAAATTGCATCAAAGATCAATCTACGAAAGCGAAAATTAAATCTTTAGTCTTTACGTACTTAAGAATTTGTAATTTTTAGATAACTAGTCGATTCATTCATTTAGAGTGGATTTCACGATGTGTTCAACCTAAGACTTAAGACTATTGTGCAAAAGCTTAGTCAAGAGTTAGTGTTTCATATGACCTATTTAATTGACGAACACTTTTCCAAGATGTTTTATATCCAAAAGACATCATTTTCCATAAATTAATTTCGTATAAAAACAGTTGCGCATAATTACGACTTGAGTCGATCTTGACAAAATCGAGTTAAAATCGTTCAGAATCGAGTTCTTGGCCAGAAAATCGATCTTTTTAAGAAATGAAATTTCTGTTGCGTGTTGATTTGGAAGAATAAAAATTATGACAAGTTAAAACTCGGACTAATCAAAATTATGTTCAATGATAATTCGAAAAATCCAAATAATGGCAGATAGTTATTCTGAAAAATCAAAATTATGTCAACCGAAATTTGAAAAAATAAAAATTATGTCAAACGATTATTCGTTAAAACAATTTTATTAACTTATTACTCTTCCTACACATCCCTGACTTACTCTTGCCATGAATATTCCTTGATTCCCGGTAGTATAACGAGGCTAGAACCAAACGAGTTACGCTTCCTCCGAAAGGGATTTGGCTTAATAGTATGATGATGAAAAAAATAATAATGGCAAATGGTAATTCAAAAAAATAAAAATTAGGTGAATTGACAATACGCATGAAAGTAATTTAGATTTTTTCGGAAGTTTTGCGGTCAATTTTAGTGCAAACTTAATTGTTTATACGGCTATAGCTTGACAGCGGTTAATTTTACAAAAAAAGTTTGAAGAGAAAAAATTTTTGTCTTTGCCTAAAAATTTAATAATTTCATATAATTAATGAAAATTACTTTTTTATGTTTATCGTATGTAAAATGTCACTTAAAATACGGATATCGTTCTTCAATTTTCCTTTTGACTCCTTTCCGCCTGAGATTGGCATGCTAGACTTTTATATTATTTATTTGAAAAACTACGACAAGTGCGAAAATCAAAATAATGATAACAAGTTAAAAAAAAATAGTGGAAGATTATTTTTTGATAAAAAGTGAGACAATTAGAAATTTGTAGTCCAAAATTAATATAGTCCAGAAGACAAATTGGGAAGAAGGGAAAAATATTGAGTGTATACGATGAAATTCTATGAAGCTGTGTACATTATTCCTTCAGATGATAAATCATTGTTAAATAAATTAAGAAGGAATCTTATAATGGTCCAGAGAAATTTTTGGTGTTTCTAAAAAAGAGCTGTACCTGAAGGTACAGCGTTTCCCTTATTCAAGTGAGTAAGTTCATGGGCAACAGTATAACTGCCTAAATGTATTCGTAGTTAATCTTATTCAGCTAGGCTTACATATTCTTCAGGTGGGGTGTTAATGGTCTTGTTACAGTCTCTATAAAGGTCTTTAATATAAATATGGACTAAATATGTAAATAGCGAAAAAGACGTTACTACAAACTTTCGAATTGAACTATAATCATGTTTTACGATTTCATGGTACTCGATAGCGAATTGAGCGATCCGACACGTACGTCCCATTAAATTAAAAATAAAAATGATATGCTGTTATAGGTCTCATTAACCAGAAAACCTTCTCAAATATTTTATGGCGAACATAGCTGCAGAATTGTAATCTGAGGCTGTTTCGTCGTTGCTCCTTGCGGAAGAAGTTGATGCGTTGAGGGGTTGCAAAGCGCTGACTTGTAGGCAGTCGTTATGATATCCCTCGTTCCGAATTTGGTTGGGTGACGTCTCACCTTTTCGAGAATTTTCACCCATTGATTCACTGTGGAACTGAATAAATTCCGCCTGAATACGTGTTTTCCTGTACGTGTTTTTCGTCATCGATTAGATCGTGTGATTTGCCGTCAAGTTCTAGTTTAGCATTCAAGAGATTGTAGTTGTATTTGTGCAAAAAGCAGAGTCCCATAATTCCGTCTTCAGGCTCTGGAAAGTTATTCAGAACTATGCTGATAATGTGATTCACGCCTAGATATTCTAAGGCGGAATTGAAATATGAGTTATATGTTTCATGTTTCATTTTTCATTTTGAAAATTTTTTTTGGTGTTGTGGAGTGAACTCAGTCGGATCGCAAGATTCCTTCAATAAATTCATTGAGGATCTTGAATAGACGAATAATCGGATATCGAGCTGAAATCCTTCTGATCGTATCAAAACTGATAGAGGTCGCCTGGAAACATAAGATATTCGGTCTGGGGATTTGCTAAAATTTTTTGAGTATTTTCGTGATTTTTGCAATATCCCTCTTGTGTTAGATGAATTCTCAGCTGGGACGGTCTTCCCATATTCGAGCCTAATTGAAAAATTAGACCATGACTGGATTTTGCAGAGGACTGGGCTTTAGCTTATCCAGGCCTTTGGCAGCAATTGCACTGTAGCTATATTCTCTGTACAAGGGGAATATTTTGGTTGGTTGGATTGGAATGTTAGATCGACGTCGTGTAGCAAGGGGTTATATGTGTAGGCAGCGTTGCGCGTCGAGGAGCTTGGAAGGTGGTTTAGACTTTAAATTTAGATTTTTCTCGTAGCCCCATCTCAATCTCAAAAGCTTCTTCTTGAGCTTTATTGATAGACTTCGGTTTTAAAGGTCAAACTTGAATCCCGATCTCGTCTCTAAGTTTCATAATACAGCGTTTTATCGCAGATTTCTCCTCAATTTGAAGAGCTACTTTGCGCGCGGTTGGCCCACTATGTTCAGACTGAACCGCATAGTTGAGGCATTACCTGAAATGTTGATTGTAACTTTGCGCGCTGTCAATACCCTGCCTACGAGAGTCTAGCTTTCTGCGACACAGCTCTATGAATGTACGGGAGCCCCAGTTTACCTGTAGTGCCTGGTACAGTTATAGATCGTCATAACTATTAATAGGAACATAATTGTGCGCAATCCACAGTTTTAATAAAATCTTGTGTACCAATGTCATTTCGTCCTTCAAGGGTTTCTACGGTGCAGATGATTTCCCTCGCAGATACGAAAGCGTCTAATCTGTGAAGTGGGATCTTTAGTCTCCTGAGTTGATTTTTCGAGCTAGATGTGAGATCCCGCACGCACTGTACAGTATTAGAGTGGTCCAGAAAATGTCAAGTTTTGAATTTTCGAAATGCTAATGCACCATCGCATTCCCATCGCCAAAATAATTAAGCATAGTTTTTTAAAAATAATTTTGAATTAATATTTAGAAGTTGCGCAGAGCGTTTTAAGTTCTTATGGAATAATCACAAATTTAACATGGGAAAGGTACACTTGTTTTCGTTTATTTTTTTGACCAGAGTAACAATATCCGACATTGATGTCCACTTGCAGCCTATTTTGTGACATGTTGAAAATAATTTTTCAGAAATGTACACTCAAAAAAATTTATATTTGAAGCTGTAATATAATGTCGAATATTGCCATTTTGACATTTTTCAGATACTTGTATCCATTCATGTATATTATCATTCTATTTTCAATTTACACTAAACGAAAGTTTATTACATTGCAAACTGTTACTGAAAAATTAGAAAAGATAAATTGATAATATGAGCAAAAAATTTCATAATGAATGTCAAGCAGCTTGAGTTGTTTTTGTGCAGGTGCCTTTTTCGAAGAAAATTTTTAAGAATTACAACCGTCATAAAATAGAAAGTGATACCTATACCTACCATTATACCTATACCTATCATTGTGAGGAAGAGGTCAGCTTGCCTTTACTTGTTTGGTGTCATGCCAATCACAAGTAGAAGGCTTTGTACACGAAGAGAACTGTCTAGCGAAAATAGCACCGCAGTTCGTCCTTTATTAGCACGAAATTTTAAGGTGCTCATAAAGCACGAAATTCGGACAATATTTCCTCAGAAACGTGTGTTTTTATCACGTAATGTGATCGTGCAAGATAAGCACGGTTTACAGTCTAAAGCAGCTTGAACTCAGTGCGAATACAGTACTGCGACAATGCACTGCAAGCACGCTAGTAGTCGTGCTCCCGTTGCACGGGCCCCGTGCGATTTCGGTATAGAATCGTGCAAGCAGCGTCTTAGCCACGCCCCCATCCACTATATACTACGCACATTATGGAAAGTATAGTGGGCGGGGCCTATTGCTCCGTTGCAAGAAGTCTGTACCGAAATCGCACGGGTCGCGTGCTATAAGGGGTAGCCAAGCAACGTGCTGTTATCGCACAGAATCCCTGCTATGATAGAACGTAACTCGTGCGATATACACATGCGTTCAGTGCTTACTTTGCACGATCACTCCTCGTGCTATAATTCCACCGATTCGTGCGATTATAGCACATTACGTGAGTGTAAAAACGCACGACAACTTTTCGTGCTATTTCCGCTAGACAGTTCTCTCCGTGTATAGCCATACATATTTTAAAGGCTTTAGACCCGTTGCGCAAAGAGCTGTGATGGGGCCCAGGACAAACAAAATTTGGGGGCCTTTTTCTTACCCCCTCCGCACAGAAAAAAAAGAACGCTCAAAGAAAACTTTGACCTTAATTCCGTATAAATCACGGAAAATCATTTATTGAGAAAAAACAATATTCTTCACACAACGATGAATTACAATGAAAATTAATTAATTATTTAATTATATATGTAATTTAATAATTATTATTATTATTATTTACTTATACAGGGTGTTTCTTTTATCTTAAAACATTGAAATATCTCAACAAATACTCATCTAACAAAAAAATGTCTGTAATAAAAACTTTTTCTTTCCGAGGGGAAAAGCGACCCCGCAAAAATATGTTTGACTCATCACACCCTGGGGGCGGGAGGGTGGTAACTTTAAAATTTCAAATGGAAACCTATATTTTTTATTGCAGATACTCGACCTTCTTTAAATCTCAAAAATTCATGGTTGCTTTATAATTTACCGAAAATTTACGAAAAGTTTGGAAATTTGTTGACTTCTTAAATTTTCCAAAATTTCAAATAATTTATGAAATTATCATAAATTCACAAATATTTTGATAATTTATAGTATCTACGAACTTTAAGAATTTCTCAATTGAAAATTTAATATAAGCAGAAACCAGGCCTGTGTTTTGAGCGTGTCGGAAATCATACGTCGTCTTTTGCTCACTCGCCTACGACTTGAACTAAAAAAATTACATTCAGGGTAAGAAGACTCATTTCTCCTCCTTAGTGCAAAGTTTACTGTTATTTCAAAATTTTTATTCTTGACCAAATTATTTCCATATCACTTCTTTAGGGCCTCTCAAGCATTACGTCACACAAATCTCTCAAATTTGTTAACTTTTACCTCTACATCACGAAACGTCACAAGACCGAGGACACCTCATCCTATCACCCTAACGTGTGACGTTATACTTGAGTGACCCCTTTATACGAATATTTCTTGAATGAAGGGATTTCAATGAATGCAAGCTCATTTTACCGGAAAAAAGATTCTCTACGATTGGAACTCACTCAAGTTTCCAAAATATGTAAATTATGATTGAATGTAGTTATTCCTGTATAAATTTGAAAAAATTATTCAAGCCAGTAGAAAATTTATTTTCAAAAACTGGCTGAGGCTAAGTTGTAGAGAATCCTTTTTCTGAGAAAATTAGCTATCACTAAAAAAGTATCATTTTCAAAGAGGAATGGAGCGATAGAAAGAAGTTCGGTCAAAAATAAGAATTTTTAATAACAATTTCGGTAGGTTTTGAATATTTTCATGAAAAATAATGTTTTTGTTTTCCAATGATACCGTCAATAACAATACTGCAATCTTTGAAAGTGTAGATAATTCTTTCTTGTCGAGACCTACTTTTTGTGCCCGTACCTTACACCGGAAATTTCCGGTTTGAAGTACTAAGGTATGAGGTATTAATGTGCGATTACGATCACTTAAAAAAAGTTGCTCTCTTGTTATTATTCAAACAATTTTTGCAAAAAAATGAACATTTCGATATTTATTCCCATGAATCGTCTAATTTTTTCTAAGGAATTAACTGAAAATGTCTCACCAATGACTTTTTGTTAACATTTTTTTCGAACTCACAGCAAATCCTAATTGCTTGAGCAATTTTTATAAACACGTAACTATTATAAAATACCTAAATTGGATTTGAACGCTGGAGACATTTGACAGTTGACAGTTTAGTGTGAGCAATAGCAACAGGAATTAGAATAAAAATCATTATAAAAAATTGAATATTCGAAAGGAGAAAATGATCAAGGAAGACAATTATGATATACATCGTTTACAAATACTCGAACAACATACGCTTTGAACTAACCAGGGGTCCTCCCGGTAAGACCCCAGTTAGGAGTTGGTCTGCGAATGGATCCTACGGTGTTTGTTAAACCCTTTTTTCTCAATATA
>JAUMHM010000005.1:50653830-50667598 GCA_032362435.1 Melikaiella ostensackeni
GTGAGACCCTGAAGGGAAGGAATATTCGAGGTCGAAGAAATACAAGAACGTGCATGAAACGATGCATAGATGTAACGGAAGCAAAAGAGGTATGTAAGGATAGGGATATATGGAGAGCAATTGTTTATGAGAAAAAGAGTTGTGCCTGAAACGAAAAATTTTGGATACTGATAGCCCCGCGTGAAGAGATTTTCTAAGTTGATTGTTATAATTTATGGTAATTTATGGCAATTTATCAGTAATTGATGGTTAATTATCGCTTTGAGTTTATTCACTTTGTCAACGCGATAAACTGACCGCTTGATAAACACTGTTTGTGCGCCCGAAATCTGAGCTCATAGGTGTATAATTTTCGTTATTCACCTCTGGGATCACAGCCAGTCCTCATTTTCCTCTATTTTGAAAATGGTCCTTCATTTCCTATATTTTGAAAAAGTTACTTGAATTTCCTCTATTTTTAGTCGGAAAGGTAAATAAAAAAAATACAATTTTAAATCACACATCAAAACCAAGAATTGAAAATTAGGATCATATCAGGATAAAGAAAACTCATAATTTTATTAATTTGCCATATCTGAATATTTGAGCGCTGTCTCAATATCGATAATAATATCAATATCGCGCATCTGTCTGTATGGTATCGTAACGGTGCATCGTTTGATTGAATCTATAACGAACATAACCTCCCTTTTTCACATATATCTATATATTGATTACCGAATCCATGGGAGTGAAGCGGGGCATGGGAAGGGGAGAATTGTATGCATGCAAAAGTGGGTGTTGGAGTGGCCAGTCAGAATTCAGCGTGACGTCATGTATGACATCTAGCAGTTCTAATGTTTTGATTCAAATGCTCGTAATTTTGAGGTTATGAAAAGCAACTAGCTTCGACGAAAGTATAACTAGACTTATTTTAGTGCTAAAAAAAGTTTGGCAAGCCCTATTGTTCCACTCTATCTTTCTATATTTCAGCTTCAATGAACTTCAATTATCCTGCCCCTGCCGTTGGTTTACTTTTTAGACATACACTAGTCGACTGGCTTAATTAAATAGTTCATATTTATATATTTGAATATTGTTACACGTCAAAAAATGATTTTATCTATTGCCACGTTGTATCATTTTTAAATTTTGTATTATTTTTAAATACTTGTATTATAATTAAAGTATTTTCAAATAAGACCCTAAGATATTCATTAATTGAACCGTTTGTAAATCACTTTACTTTGTTTTCAATCAAAATAATGAAATAAAAAGAGGACATTGTTCTACCAACACATACTTCATTGAAAATTCTATTTTAGCAATTTGTAATTCCAAAGTACGATTGCAAAATAGAAGAATTCACTGTGAGTGAGTTTTCAATGAATTATGAGTTTACTGAACAATTTCTTCTTAGATTTTCATTATTTTAATTAGGAAATAAATATAATAAATATCTAGCAATTTGAATGTCTTGCCAATGTTCGAATGCAAAACTGCCGTGATCGATTGAGCAACTATTTTTATAGATCCTCAACGATTACCTAGTTTGGTGCTTTCAGATCCACACATGCTTCACCCTCGTGACCGAATCCATGGAGTTGTGTGGTAAGTGGCATTTATGTTTTTAATCGAGTGATTTGAAGATTTAGGTAAGTTGGTTGTATTTTTATAATGTTTCACATGTTAAATATTTTCAATGTATGCGCTACTTTTAATTTCACGGCTTGGTGGAAGTGTAGTTTTTATTTCTTCCAAAATGAATTTGCCTCTAGGAATACAGGTTATGTTTTCTTGTTATATTTACTTATTTTACTTATCTCTACTCTATTGTAATTGTTATGGTCGTAATATTTGTTCTTTAAAACGAACGTTGCTTTAATTCATTCTTGTAATTATAAGTATTCATACTGTTATTACAGCGCATCCGACACAAATTTCTTTGAGGACTTTGATCATATTTACTTTTCCATTTTCAACCAATTTTAGACAAAATTCTGTGATAGAGAGGTAAAAAACTGTGAAATTAATTCGAAAAAAAATTATTCAAGTCATTCGGAACATTCCGAAAATGATAAAAAATTTCTTAATATATTATTGAAAATATTTCATTTTTGCAGTGATGTTTCGGCATTTTAGATGGAAGATTTTTCAATGTAGACTTTTCGTGGATTTGTTCTCCAGTTGCCTGGTTATTCAATATAAAGTTGACAGTTTCAGTTTTGAAGAATTACATATTTATTATAATATTGAATTTTTTGTTATTTTTGTGACTTTAATTGTTTTCTATTATTCTATTTCAGTTGTTTTCGCCAAAATTAAAATAATGCACTCAACATGTCGGAAAAGTCTAATCTCAAGATAAGTGGTTGCTTCTCAAAGATAATATCGGAACGATTGTATCTCAATGTGCGCGGAAAAATTAAAACGACTTATATTCTTGTTTCTGCAAAATTTGCCCAATTGTAATTATTCCAACTGACAAGGGATCTGCAAAACTTATATAGTATTCAAAGACTGGCAAACACATAAAAAATTTGCATACATTAAATTCATGTCAGACTTTATTATTAGCGACTCCTGAAGCAGTTTCAGTAACTCCTGAACTATCTGAACCGATATTTATTCAGCCAACAGTAGCTCCTACCAAATTGTTTCCTTTTCAGACTTCAGTTCTTAATAATTTGAATCGCTCAAACAATAATGTTACGTTATTTAGTTCAATGGAATCTTCAACAAGAGCGGAACTGTATTGGTGTACGGAAACGGTTGTAAGCCGCAGTTCCATCGCGTCATCTGCAGGAAAAAAGAACTGGCTTAAGTCATGTTTCCAGGTTCTGTACCGGATAATTTTTCATTGTCCCCAAGTAAAGCTCAGTATCTTATCACGAAATCTTCAGGACCGTACATTCTAAAGGATGAATCTTCCGCTCTTGAAAAGCAGAATTATATTGATATAATAAAGTATTTGAGAGAAGCGTGTTTGAAGAGTACGTTAAAGTTTATCATTTATGCATCCAAGATCTTCACTACGGAATTTACGTTGATTATGCAAAAAGAAGAACATCCTATCTCATCCATATACTCATCACTTATACTGTCCTTATCACTTATTTATTATCAATTGTAGCACACCTATTAATAACTTATACTGCTTATCCATATGCTGCATGGTCACTCAAAACTGCCAATTTTGATTTTGCTATCAAGTATTATCAAAGGACCGATTCTGGAATCAAATTCATTTCAGAGGGAAAAACTTACTTCAGTGCTTAAAGACAGAAAAATACTTTTTAGATTTGCTTGAGGTAAATCCTGGAGAAACAGTAAAAGACACAGTGGCAGCTTTATCTCAGAAAGGAAAGGTGTTTTTAATGACTGAAGTAAAAGGATTTTACGCTGCCGCACTAAATCTTTTACTTCCAAAAATTAAGTGTTTCAAAACTTTGAAATATTTCCAATGTCTTTCGCCCGAAAATATTAAAAAGCCTGAAAGTGTATCTTACATCACAAAAATCGGACAGCTAGTACCACTTCCTTCTACTGACACCAATAAATTAAAGTGCGAATGGAGATTGTTACAATTGGAAGAAAATATGCGATTTAAACTGAACAAGGATGGAAGAATTGATTCTGATTAGAGCCTCATATTTAGCCTTCAAAATTATTCAACTCTGGATGTAAGATATCAAGAGATTAGGCGAGTCGTATGAATTGCTCTTGCTCTGACACACGGAAGCGCTAATGTAGAAAGAGGCTTTTTACTATCAGGAAGGCTTCTACCTGATGATGAAAATAGAATGAAGAGAAGAACTTTAAATGCAAAATATTTAGAAGAAAGCTGCTGAAACTGAAGTTAAGCCAAAGAAAAAGCACTGTTAGAAAGTGTGGAAAAAGAACAAAACATAATCAAGAAACTAGAGGGTGATTTCAAATCAGCAGGAAAGGATTTAAAAAATGTCACGCATGATGCAGAATCTATGCAAGATGAGTTGAATTTGGTTGAGAAGAGAAATGCCAAAGATATAGTTGTAAAAGAATTTATTCACAGTCTACAAAAACTTCGAGATAAAGGAGAAGAAAAACGACAGAAGGTGGGTAGGTTACAACAAAATATAAAAAAGAGAACTACTGAAATGCTACAAAAAATAGAAAAGTTTAACAAGGTATTTAATACCTTCTTCTGACTTGGTAAAGAATATTCTTTCTTTGGATAAAAAAATGTACCTTCACTTTACACTGCCTAGGGAGTGAAAAATAGAACTTTAGCTCCACTTCACAGGCATTAAAGAGGGCTGAAATCATGCATGTGTTATGAAAATTCAATTTTATGTTGGGCAAACAACCTGACGATCATATGGTTAAGAGAAAAGGAAAGTGAAGAATGTGAGAAGGCATGAAATAAATGGTATGTGAATGAATCCTAATAGTAGAAATGGTCTCTTGGGAAGCAAAACAAGAGGTAATGAAGAAAAAAGTAAATGCGGAGAAAGGAAAATCTACATTGTTCATGATCTGACATACGAGGAAAGGGAAATTTAGCGTTGAGTGAGAGAACTAGCTAGAAAAGAGAGGGATAATGGGAAGGTAGTTGAGGTAGGATACAAAGAAATCTGCATAGAAGGGGAATGGTGCAGATGGAATGAAAAAAAGAAGAACTGGAGAAGAAAAGCACGCGTTTTTTAAAGTAATGTAGAGGGAGAAGAAGGAATAAGAATCAGATTTAAAAAAAGGAAGTGGTAAGAATAAGAATAAAAATTGGGGAAAACAGGGGGGCAGTCCATAAAGAAGAGGAGGAAGTTAAGGTAAATTTTTGGAACGTTGCGGGAATTAAAAAGAAAGACAGCGAATTCTGGAAATATACAGAAAATTGTGAGCTGGTAGGTCTCATGGAAACGTGGGTAATAGAGAAAGATTAGGGAAGAATGAAAAATATACTGTCGAAGGTTTTCAGGTGGGAGTTATAAGGGGCCAAAGAGAGAGAAGGAAAGGGTAGAGCTAGTGGTGGAGAAATGCGAGGCAAGAAATAGAAAATTACATGAAAGAAGAAGAGGAAGAGATACCGATAATGCGGGGAGATTAGAATGCAGGAATAGAAAATAGGGGGATTTAAACATGGACGGGAAAGATAACGTTAGAAATTCAAAAGATTAGTTGCTTAACAAAGAGGGAAAAAAACTGTTGGAGATGGTGGGAGGAAGGTGTTGGTATGTACTTCATGGTAACGAAACAGGAGATGAAGATGGGACATTTATGTATGTAAGAAGTAATTCGGCATAAGTAATTGAATATTGATTGAATTATGATTGACTTATATGGCTAAAAAGTAAAATCAGACAGGAGAGGAGGAAAGCAAAGGTGGAAATAATAGAGAGAGAGAAGTGTGGACAGAGGAAGCAAAGAAAAATATGTAGAAAAGACAGAAAAACTCAAATTCGAGGAAGTAGAGTTAAATTGGATTTGGGATAGACTGAAAGGAAAAGTTAAGGAAGCGAGAAGAATGAAAAAGATAAAGGTTAGGAGTGGAAGAAATAAAAAATGGACAGAAAGTTGGTGGGATGTTGAATGCGAGAAAGAGGGAAATGGAAAAGCATATAAAGACTGGTAGAGAGGAAAAAAAGGTTGAAATTTGTGGGGACTAGGAAGGAATACAGGGAATTATGCAAGGGAAAAGAAGAAAGGAATGAAAAAAATGGAAGCAGAAATTCATAGTATTTAATCGGAGGGGAATGCGTGGAAATTTATTGATAAATTAAAGAAAATAAAGAGACGTAAGTGACAATATAAAAATGGAAGAATGAAGGGAATATTTCAAATAAATTTCTTACAGGTCAGGTGAAAGGAAAAAATATTGGTAGAGGGGAGTAATAGAGGGTGATAAGGAGGAGATAGAGCTAGAGGGAGAGAAGATAGAAGCACAAGAAAAGAAAATCAATGATAAGAAAAGCGGGAGGAAGCGATGGGTCGAGCAATGAAGCGTGGATTTATAGTAGTGCTGAAGCCAGAAAGAAATTAGAGGTAGTCAAAAGAGTTTGGAAAGGTGATGGGTTTCCGGAATAGTGGAGAGAGGTCTTGATAATACCAATATATAAAAAGGGAGAAGAAGGGAAAGTAGAAAAAACAGGGAGGTAACACTTTTGAATTCGGCTTATAAAGTGTATGCAATGGTATTAACGGAAAGACCTTTCACCTTAGAACAGAACCGAACAAAACAAAACAAAAATGAGTATTGAAAAAATCCTGCATGAAAAAGGAAAGGTAGAGGTGGTGGAGTGGCTGAGGGAACTGGAAAGGATAAAGAAGGAGAGGAGAAGGGAAAAAGATGGGAGAATAATTAGACCTTGATGAAATAGGAATTAAGAAAAACGTAAAATCGATAATTATTGTGAGGAAAAGATATGTGAACAAAAGGCAGGTATGACGAAATCAAAAAGAAATAGAGCGAGAAATGGACACGAAGCACAGCGTAAACATAATTATGTAAGTCGGTGCGAGGAATGCGAAGCGTAGGGCGAAGCGTTGAGTTCAGGTGTTAGTAAAAAGCGTTAAGTTAATGCGTGAAGACGTTAAGTTAAGGTGACTTGAGGCGATAGGTTAAGGGGATTAGTTAAGGCGTTAAGTTAAGGAAAGTAATGTGTCAGAGTCAGAGCGAGGTAATGAGTAGAGGTGAAAAGCATATGTAAAAAGGAAAAACACCAGAGGAATAAATGAGAATGAGAGAGAAATGGCTGAGTGGTAATGTTTTATATTCTATCGCATATTATATAGATAGAGGCCGCTTTCCATTGAAAAAGGAATCGAATGTTTCAATGTTTTTTGATTCGAAAAAGCATTTCACTTATTCATTCATTTTTAACTAATGTCCATAAATCTTTGAGTACAAAAATTTAATTTTATGTTGGGCTGTGGTGTAAGATAAAAGTTTTGATAGGTGCTAGAATGCCATAACACGAAGGTCGATTCTTGTGGCTCGAGTTTTTTAACTGTGGATTTCAACATGAAGGCATACAAGACATAAAATGGCCACGAGCTACCGCATAAGATGCGTTACGACATTGTAACATCCTGTCGCTACCCATTTTTATATTTCTCCACAACGCACCTGAGCGTCGTGTTTCGCATAATATTTCTGCATTAATGTATTCCGGTAATCCAATGTTTATGTGGTATGTTCATGCAATGCGTTGCCACTCGCATCTTTTTATTTTTACTGTCCAGAATGTAACAGAAGCTGAGAGGAATCGTCTTTATGCTACAAAAATTCTTTCTTTATATTTTTTACCATGACATTACATTCACGTAGTAAGTATGCATTTAACTTGGGTTATGTGGCTTTAAACGATTTTACGTTGCAAAAAATATGAATTTTATCAGAACTAATTAGAAACTTATTATATTCCTGAACCGGTCCATAAAAAGGCTTCAAATTTTTTATACCTTTCAAATTTGGAAACGTCTACTTTTAAAATGAAACCTTTTCAACCTTATTCGTCAATTTATAGGATATGAAGAGATACTAGAGGTTTAAATAGGAATCGTGTTCCATAAACATGTTTAGTGATACATTTAAGCAGGACAAGACAATAAAATTCATGTTCAATAATTTGTATTGAACTTCGAGACAAAGAAATCAATATCGCCTTAATATTTCAGTCAATAAAATCAGGAAACAAGCGAGAACGAGCGATAGTCCTGAATTTTGTCTACTTTTTAAATGTTATTTAAAAATTCTTTCGACAGGTATAAGAAATATATTTTATTTGAAATCTTTTAATTATTTACACTTTTGTCCTACTCATTTCATCACTTTTTCATCTTGTCTTGACGAGGAAAAGTAGAAAATGATCAGTGGAGGCGCTGATCAATATCAAACCAATCGATCAGTTGTCCATTCACTTTTACACTCGCCCTACTACCATTATATATTGTTTTTATCGTTCTTAGAAGCTAAACATTCACTCCATACTCTTTCAGGACTTCCCGAAGTTCAGATCTATTTACCTTATTAAAAGCTTTCCCAGATCAACAAATGCACAGTAAACTCCTTTGTTTACTCTCAAACTTTTTTCTATGACATGCCTCAAGCTAAATATCCGATCCGCACATGATCTTCCTGGCATAAATCCACATTGGACTTCCCAGATCCTTCCCTTAGTTATTCCTAGGACCTTCTCAATAAGTATTTCTCTAAATGCTTAGTCTACCGTAATTAGTAGGCTAATCACTCTATAATTAGTGTATATGCCTTTATTACCCTTTCTGTTGTAGATTGGGACGAAAATTGCTTTTCTCCAATCATTTGGAACTTCACCATGCACAGCACACGTATTCATGAATTCGCTCAGCCACGCAAACAAATATCCGCCACCGCTCTTAAGCATTTCAGCGATGATACCATCCACATCAGCAGTCAAGTTTCTTTTTTTCATTGATTTTTTAATTTCTGGTAACACTTGGAAGTTAAAAAACCTATTTTTGCTGAAAAAATCGGCAAATTTGTTATTGTAGAATTATTAATAATTACAATAATAATTATCTCGTAATTTATGTGTAGAAAGAGTGTACAAAGTTTCAAAAGGATCGGTTCAGCAGATTTTGAATTACAGCCGTCACCGACTTTGAAAACGCAAAGTGTGAGAAAAACGCTTCAAAGTTTTGTATTGTCAGGCAGGTATACGAAACCGAGGGGGAGCAACGGGCACTCAAAACTCCATATCTCTGTTAGTTTTGCTCCGATCGGTCTCAAATTTTAAGAAAATATTCTTGAGATGTTGTAAATTCATATGAAGAAAATGAAAAAAATGTAAAAAAAAGTTTAAAAACCTTACCCCCCCCCTTAAACTCATTTTTGAAACTAGGAGGTAGTGATCCGTCCCGCACTCAGAGCCTCTCATAACCCTTGTATCGCTTACAAGCCCTCTCAGTCTCTCATCCGCTACAATATAATCAATCATACTGGGGCCTTCGCCTTTGCACCAAGTATACATATGGATCATTTTATGCCGGAACCAAGTGTTCGTAATAAACAAGCCTTTTTCTAAGCATAAGCTAATCAATTTGTCCGTGTTATAGTTCATTTTTTGGGTCTCCGAAATGGCCCAGTACCCTGTCGGTACCTTCACGTTGTACACCAACCCTGCCATTCATATTTTCGAGTAAAATTATTCTTTCGCCAGGATCGCAAGTCCCTAATATATCATTTAACGAGTCCCAGAAGGTGTGTTTTACATCCCTCTTGTCACCATCAATTGGAGCGTAGCACGCTTTAATAAATAGACTTCTGATCCCCACTTTCATTCTAACCTATAGTAATCTAGGCGATACACATTCATACATTCTGAAATGTTGTTTTGCTCTCTCATTCATAATCAGATCGACTCCTTGGCTACCTTATGATTCATTATCTACTCCTGATCAAAGTTTAAGTTCATTCTCTATGTTTTTTACTTCACATCCCTTCTTCTTTGTTTCCGTCTAGCTTTCCTACGCGCATTGTATCCCGCTGGAATTTAAAATCAGAACCTATCAGACGAAGTGGGTTCAAAAATATTGAAACAGAGACAACTGCGAATGCTATTCTCCAATAACATTATCACTATTAGTTCCTAACTTTTAGGCTTTAGAAAACTAAATTATATGATAACTAATGTTAACAAGAAAAATCTGTACTGAGTTTAAAATTCGATCAGATCTTTAATGCTCTTCAGAGAAAAGAGAAAGACGTAGCATTTTTAATTCATCAAAATGTCAAAGATAAATTTAATTTTTGTATACCTTATTTATTTTTCATTACATGAAATTCCGAAGTCAAAATTATGCAACATCAGCTGATGCTATAGAAAGTATGTAAAAATCTGATAAATGATTTAGCATTCATTGAAGTCCATGCATCGATGGTGAATGACATTTTGAACGTGTTCTTTTGAAGGACGTCCAAAACAATTTTTCGAATTTCTTCAAAGCGCTATATGGATAGAGCTCTCATTTTATTCCTCGTAGGAACTTTCAGTTTCTTCATCGTCAAAAAAAGTGTATGGCAGGTATTTTTTTCTGACAAATCAACTAACTTCTTCTCAAATTTTCTTTGATCAAAGTTCATCTGAAAAATGATAAATATAAATTTTTTGACCTCAAATAGTATTTTGTATCATCTTAGTAGAGAAGTTTATCTTTATTATATAAAAATATTAATATAGTTGCCTTAGTTGAAGGATAATATGGTAAGAAAGTGAAAGCACCATCTCGGCATAAAGAGAACAAAAATTCAAAAAAATCGAGTTTTTAATTTTCAAAAAGTGATAAAATGCCTTCAAGATATTCTAATGTTAAATTAAAGCGAAGAAAAGATAAAAATCCTCCATTCTTGAAAATACATTCAGAAGAAAGTTTTATTTAAAAATATAAAAGTAAAAGAAATTTTTGTTATTGTAACAAGATAAAAACCAAGATTAAAAAAAAATAAGTTTACTGGGATGTGTATTTGAATTAAATGAATTTTTCAAGATAATAATTTCATTTTCGACAAACAAGTGCCGCACACTTCAGCCATTCTACCCTTATCTTTCATCTATTATCCTTATTAACATTCATATTTTTTATAAAATAAAGCAAATCATTCTGAGTCAGTAGAATCAAAATTCTTACGAACCAATTGACCTCAAGTGTTGCTGCTTTTAAATTATATTTATAATATTACAATAAACTTTGGAATCTTTGAAATCTTTTGAAACCATTAAAATCTTTGTGAAATATTTAAAAACTTTGTTAACTCTTCTAAAGTCTATTAAAATCTTTCTGAAGTCTTAAAAATATTTGCGAAATCTTTGAAGTCTTCTTAAATATTTTGAAAGCTTTGAAATTCCTTTGGAATCTTTGAAATCGTTGAAACCTTTGTGAAAATTTTAAAATCTTTGTGAAATCTTTTGCAATTTTTTTAGATTTTTGAAGTCTTGGCGAAATTTCTGAAATATTTAAAACTTTTGCGGGATCTTTGAAATATTTTGAAATCTTTGTGATATCTTGGAAATTTAAAATTGTTTGTAGACATAATAAGTTTCAAATTTCTGCCTTGGATCAATAAAGATAAATACGACCATATATCTTTCTCGTCAAACTTTACACTCGCTAGATTTAATGGCCATTAGATGCAAAACGTGTTTACGATGTTTACACAAGACCCGAGCACACCGGCTGTTAGAGGATTTAGAGCGATAAGAACAAAACTGACAGTGGCAAAAAGTTCGATTTTATTATTTGCACAAGCCCTTTGATTTTATCTTTCAATTGAAACATACAGGAAATTTTTCTTTACTTGTTCAAATAATAGATGAGATTCCTTTTACACAACACAAAGTTGAAAAATGTGCATTCTTTGATCAATTTTTATTTTACATCCATCAAAATTTTTCTACCAACAGAGCAAGGAAGTCGGGATTTACTGAAACTGCTGAGTTGAAAATATATTAGAGCTTGTAGTTTTTGCTAAAAGCCTTTAGTCTTTAGTTACTTTCGCTTTAATTTTTTAGTAAAAAAATTAACTTCGCAATATTGAGTTAATTAGTACTTTAAAACCTGCAGAATAGCTTTCGCAAGTAGAATATTACTTTTTTGATCCTCACAACATTGCCTGCCGATTTATTTTACTCCTTTTTATTATTAACCAATCAGTCTCAAATTTTATAATTGTTCGAGAAATACTTTTATTTCAAAAGGAAATTATAATAAAAGAGATTTCAAGTTCTCGTAGCAATTGAATTATTTATAGAGTTCGTAGAGGAAATCCTTATGATGTCAGTTGAACGTCCGTCAGTCTATAAAAAACGCCTGTAAAACAAACTATGTAAGTGACGATCCTAAGATTTTACATGAAGTAATAGTTATTCAGCTAACTATGAAAAAAATGAATAGAACTTCAATAAAAATCTGTTTCCGAAAAAAATGAAAATGGTGCCAAAAAAGGATTTCGGTGTGGGCAGGGCACAATGGAAATGTTTATAAATAATTAAGATGAACAAATTCAAAATTTTGTCCGTTCAACGTAGAAGAAAATTGTTCTTTTCATCAAAATAGTTTGAGAATAACTTGAGAGCCAAAGTTGGTCACAAATAATAAGAAAAATGTATTTTAAAATATTCTTGTATATAATTTATCATAGCTATTATAATAAAATATTCAAGGAATTTTTATTGAGGTGAAAATAGTCATGCAAGAGTACTTGTTTTTCTGCATCCATTACCAATGCTTTTTTCTGACGAGAATCTTTACAAAATCGGGTTTTTGCTTATCAAGTCTGTGCGTTCTTTGCAAAAGAATTTTCATTGAGTTAATCTCAGCATGCGGTATTATTATTACTTCTCAAGCTATTTTGTTCGACTAAAAACGCAATTTTTTTCTACGTGAAACTGCCAAAATGTTAAATTTGATTGTCTCAATCGTTTATAAACACTTGAATTGTTATATTTACCAAATATTTTAAAGACATATTATTTTCAGGAATATTTATAACCATTCCGGCAATAAGTGGTAAATAAAATTTTGAAAAAACTCAAATTCAAATACTTCACTACAATAATTGTTTATAATAATAGTTATTGTTAACTTTCAATTTTTTTTGTGACTAGCAGTCATTCGTACAATAGTTTAAAATATTTTCAGTATAAGAAACATTTTTTTCCTACGCGGAAGGGCCAAGATTTCGAATTCGTTTATCTAATTTGTTTATAAAAATTTAAATTGCTAAATTTCATCAAATATCATTGAAAATATATCATTTTATGAAATATTTTCAGCAATTTAGATGATTAAGAGAAATACAAATCTAAAAAAAACCTCAAATTGAAATATTTTGCTACAAAAACTGTTTATAACAATGGTTATCGTTAAGTTTTTAATTATTTTTGTGATTAAATGTCATTCCTACATTAATACGACGCAGTTTTAACAAAAAAAGTTCCTTTCCACCGATGATAACACTATTTGCCTATTTGCTCATCAGATTTGTTTATAACAATTAAATGGATCAATAAGCAAATTATTTGTAATTCGTGCATCCCTATGCATTGATTTAACACAATATAAAGTTTACTCAAGCTGTCACTGCAGCGTAAAAAATTTTTAAGTGAAAAAGCCCATACCTAAAACTGTTAACCTTTCATCTCTGATATATGACATATGATCATTGACTTATGACCTTTAATCTTGGACCCTCGAACGCATATCTTTGACCTATGACCTTGAATCTTAGATTCCTGAACGCTGTTCTTTGATATATAATCATGGAAGTATGATCTTTTTTCTTTAACTTTTGGACCCTGACTTGTGACATATGATGTCTGACCTATGAAGTTTCGTATTTGATCTATGACCTTTTACCTTTGACCATTGAACTGGTAACATCAACCTTGGACATATTAAGTATATCTTTGACCTATGACCTTGCGTCTTGGGTCTTTAAAGGCTTTTCTTTGACATATGATAATAGAAGTATGATCTTTTATCTTTAACCTTTGGAACCTGACTCGTGACACATGATGTCTGCCCTATGAAGTTTCGTATTTGATCTATGACCTTTCACCTTCGACTATTGATCTATGACCTCAGATCTTGAATTGTTAACATCAACCTTGGACACATTTAGTATGTCTTTGACCTATGACCTTGCGTCTTGGATTTTTGAAGGCTTTTCTTTGACATATGATAATATAAGTATTATCTTTTATCTTTAACCTTTGGAACCTGACTCGTGACACATGATGTCTGCCCTATGAAGTTTCGTATTTGATCTATG
>JAUMHM010000005.1:50667698-50683381 GCA_032362435.1 Melikaiella ostensackeni
TATTACACATTTTAGCATTGATGCAAAAGTTATAATTTATGGAGTACATCTTCACATTTATTCCCTATGAAGCCAAAGAACATATTTTCGCAAAACAATTTTTCCGCAGAGTCTGAACTGCAAAGGTTCACCCGCAAATCAAAAAGTGGTTACAAAGTTCAATATGCTCTGAAGGCTAAGATGAAAAATATAAAAACGTGTCTTTAATATCATTACATTAGACTATACCTGTATACAAAATTAATTCGAGCTAAATTTGAATGATCAAAGTTGATAATTGCATCTTCAGTTACATGTGGAACCATCCGACCCATAGGTAGTTACAGCCAGGGGACATTACATTTCGCACTTCCGCGAATTTTTAGATATAGAAAATTTTTTTTTTGTTTCACAAATGCCCCTAATAAACGCCAACATACTGCATTGCAAACACCTAGACTCATTATATTAGCGTCTTTAATTGATAAAATATTTCGCGGTTACACAAATGTGTAAAAATTCGAATTTCAATTCTTCAAAATTGAAGTTTTTAATTTTGAAAATCTAAAATTATAAATTATGCAAGTTTTAAGCTTTAGAATGGAAAATTCTGTAATTTTTGTGACTTGTATTTAAATCTAAAATACAAGAGTTTTCATTTGTCAGTCTACAAAATTTAACTATTCAAAACAAAAAAAAACACTCAAAAGTGCATCATTTTTAATTGTACAGTTATACACATTCGACATTATAGAATTTTCAATTGCAAATCTTCAAGAAGATGTTTGAAATTTCATGATAATAAACTATAAACATTCGAAATTATATAAGTCGCCGATCAAAATTAAAATTGTGCAGGATTGAACGTTTGTATTTGAAATTGCTTAATTTTAAATGTTTAGATTTCAGAAGTGTTCCGATTACACTGCTTCAATTTGTAGTTTTTAAATGTTTAGTTTAAAGTCTAAAAAATGCATAAATCTAACTGATTTATTTATTTACTGACATAACTTCCATTTATACTGTATCAACAGCGCGCTTTCGCGTTTTTCTTGCGATAAGCGCTTATGAATTTCCATCCTTCATCACGCGATATTATTTTTACCTATACACTTATTTCTTCGCAGATGCAAAGTCATGTTACTTATACGAAATCATATGAACAATAGAAATGTATTTTATGAACTGGTAGTTCCTCCTTCCTATTTTATACTACGAGTAGAGGTAGATTGATTACTAATTTATAATTGTTAAATCTATGTATAAATTTGCAGAGTCAAGAAACCAGAACGCAATGAACCTAGCCTGACGATCTCAGAATTCCATTTAGTAAAAAGTGGAGTGACGGACAACGATGTAATACAAGTCTCCGACTTATTGAAGACTTTAGGTCAGAAAGGACACCACTCGGAAATTGGGAAGCAGCTTAATGCAGCGAAAAAAAAATCCATAATTTTACCAAAACCTTTGGAGAAACCTATTGCCGAAAGGGTAAAAACTCAATTTACTCATATTTTAAAAAAGTTTTACATACTTTTATAGTGAACGGCAAGTTATCCATATCTGTAGACAACATTGTGTTTAATTGTAAATACATTTTTCTGAACAATAAATCAATCAAAATTTCAATTATCCGAGGAGTATCTTGTAATGAATAATACTTTATTTATTACATTATAAATATTTGAAAGCTTACTGGCGTTTGAAATTTTTTATTTTATCAGTATTACAAGACTGAAAGTAACATAAAGTTGAATTGTAGATAAAACGAACAATTGGATTTGAAAACACCAAAAAAGATCTTGAAAAATGGAATGCTGTAGTAGCGAAAAATCGAACAGCAGAGAGTATTTCTTTCCCCTTGATTCAACCTTCTATGAGATTAGAACCTACCAACGAATACGTAAAAAGATTTCGGCTCCTGTCAGATTTGGAGAAAAAATTATCTGCTTTAGAACCAATAAAAGTAAATGTAAATGAAGAAGATGATGAATTAGAATTGACCTTAGAAGAAATTCTACAACGCAGAGCAGAAGCTGCAAAATTTAGAGCTCATCAGGTTTGTTCAAAATTGTCATCTACAATAACTATAATTTCTTTCATGATTTTTTAAAATTAAAATATACTTGCTTAAAATTAATAAGCGCGCTACCACGCGGAAACGTTATCTTATCCAAAAAAAAGTTTCTTAGCGAATTTGGTTGATTTTTTGATTTTCACCCATATACCTTACATCAATGAACACTTAGGGGCCGTCCATAAACTAGGTTACCAATTTTTGACTTTTTTTGACCCCCCGTCCTCCCTCGTTGACAACCGTAGATTTGTCTTTACTTCACCCCCCCCCCCCACCCGAAAGTAACGTAGCCATTCGCCAAACACGGATTTCACGTTTATTCTGCGTTTTTTCGCGTTTCTAATGAGTTTAGTTGCCAATATACCTACGTGGCCAAAAAAGATTTTCTACCAAAAGAGATGAATTTTCAACTAAACAATATAAGTTTTCAACCAAAAATGGAATAGTTAAATATTTCATAAAAAATTACTTTTCCAAAAAAATGACGAATTTTCAGCAAGTTGAATTCAACGAAAAACGACGAATTTTGAACAAAATAGTTCAATAATTTTTAGGTATTTCAAGAAATTTCAGAAGATTTAGAGGAATTTATTCAATTTTCAAGGATTTCAAGATATTTGAAAAAATTCTAGTGATTAAAAGTTTTTTTTGGTACTTTAATAAATAAGTTTAATTTCATTTTTATTCAAATGATTTCTTCTTATTTTAATGGATTTTTACGATTTCCAAAGGTTTCAAGAGATTTTAAGGTATTCAACGAATTTCCAGAGAATTCTAGGACAAATTAAATTTTATTTTAAAGGGTTTCTACGGGTTTCAACAATTTCAAGGGATATGAAGGAATTGAGAAAATTTCAAAGGGTTTTCAACATTTCACGTAATTTTAAAAGATTTCAAATACTTCAAAGAGATTAAAAAAATTTCAAAGGATGTCAAAGAATTTGGAAGAATTTCCAAAGATTTCAAACGAACAAAATTTGATATAGAGTTAAATATAATAAGGTTTGTAATATTTCATAAGCTCTCCAAGTATTTTAAAGATTTTAGGGAATTTTACAAATTTGAAGAGATTTCTAGAGAACCCTAAGTAATAGATTTAATTCATTTTATTTTCAAGGGATTTCAAATGTTTTTTCTGGATTTCAACAGATTTCGAAGATTTTAATGGATTTAAAAATATTTTCGAATGTATCACGGGATTTCAAGAGACTCCAAAGGATTTTCACGGGCTTCAATAAAATTTCAAGCGATTTGAAAGATATCAAAGAAATTCACAAATTTTTGCTGTGTAAAGTTTAGTTGTGCAGAATCGCTATTTTTGTGTATACTACCTTAATATGAGATTAAGAATGGTCTAAAATAGATTGTTCTTTTGTAGTTTCTCGACTTTTTACATTACTTTTTAAAATATTGTTGTATTATTTATTCCAATACTGATTATCCTAAAATCATTTTCTATATAATGATTTAATATAATGAATTTCCCTCGGGATTTCCTATAATCCAGAGAATCTTTTGCAATCTCATGCAATATTTTTCAGTTACATATATTCAATCTTTTGCAATCTCATGCAATTTTTTGCAATCCTATGCAATCTTGCAATCTTGCAATCTAGTGTACACCAAAAATCCGAGTGATCAACCCCTCGGTAATTCTATAATACTTTCTTTGTATATTTTATGTACAAAAACTCAATGGAACAATAAACAATGATAATAATAACAAAAATGATAAAATTGGCCTTATTTTGGTGACTCAGGCGGTTACGCGCTAGGTCTTCCTACTAGAGGTCCGGGGTTCGATCCCTGAGCCGGTAACTCTTGAAATATTTTTATGTACTTTTACCGATGTTCTGGTGGTTCGGATTCCATCTTAAGCTGCACCTCCATCATAAACTTGGTTGCAACCCAGCCCGCGGATGATAGGGTAAAAATTATACCAGACTTGCCCAATATGTCAAATTATGCATATCACTCTCATCAGATCACTTGATTGCATTACAAAAATGCGTCTGTGACTGATGATATGAACTGGAATAGCCGAATATTCTTTTTTTTGCCTTAATAATACTTTAATAATGGCATCAAGATATTTTCGCAGCGATTTACACAGAAAATCCCCGCGTGGGAAAATTTCATCGCAGTCTGGTTTCAGGCCTGGCCCAGATCTGGCTTTATCTGGACTGTCTAGTCTGGAAGGACTGATCTGGCCCAGGTCTTTCGCTAGTCTTGTCCAGGTCTGACTTTATCTAGACCGTCTAATCTGGAAGATCTAATCTGGAAGGTCTAGTCTGGATCAGGATGGGCGCTGATCAGCTATACAAGGACAAAAAAAGTTCCAAGTTCGGTCCGAAAGCTCTGGACTGTCCCAGGACTGACGCTGATCAGCTATCCAAGAAGAAACAAAATTCTAAGTTCGATCACTAAATTTTTTTGGACGTATTTCGGAAAAGTTACAGGGGATCTAAAATGATAGAAAATAAGAAAGTCACACTATCAAAACAAGAATTTCTTTTATCACCTTGAGATTCTGGTCTGGGCCAGGTTTGGCGCTTATCAGCTGAATACACTTATAGTAAAAAATGATTTTTTGTTTGTTTTAAGTCATTAAAAAAGAGAAAATTTTGTCCCCAGCAATTGGTATTTATTGCTCAATCGTTCCCAGTTGGGTCAAATTATTTTCTTTTATAAGGGAGTCTAGCCAGCGGCTGACCGGCCAACAACTAGCGACTGATCAGCCATTAACTAGTGGCTGACCAGCTATCAACTAGTGGCTGACCAGCTATTAACTAATGGCTGATAAGCCATTAAGTAGTGGCTGATCAGCAAGTAAATAGTAGCTGATTAGATATTAACTAGTGGCTGATCAGCCATTAACCAGTGTCTGACCAGCCAATAAGTAGTATCTGATACAATAAGTAGTATCAACTAGTGGCCGACTTTACAATAACTAGCAGCTGATCAGCAATTAACTAGTAGCTGACCAGCTAATAACTAGTGGCTGATCAGCTATTAACTAGTGGCTGACCAGTCAATAAGCAGCGGCTGATCAGCAATTAACTGGTGGCTGACCAGCCAACAACTAGTGGCTGACCTATCAATAACTATTGACTGATCAGCCATCAACTAATCTCTGACCAGCCAATATTTAGCGGCTGATCAGACATTAATTAGTAGCTGACAAGCGAATAACTAGCAGCTGATCAGCCTTTAACCAGTGGCTGATGAGCCATTAACTAGTGGCTGAAAAGTTAAGAATTAGTAGCTGATCAGCCTTTAACCAGTGGCTGATCAGCCAATAACTAGTGGCTGATGAGCCATTAACTAGTGGCTGAAAAGTCAATAACTAAGGGCTGATCAGCAATCAACTAGTAGCTGACCATCCAAAAAATAGTAGCTGATCGGTCAATAACTAGCAGCTGTTCAGCCTTTGACCAGTGGCTGATGAGCTATTGACTAGTGGCTGACAAGTCAATAACTAGGAGATGATCAGCCATCAACTAGTAGCTGACAATCCAAAAAATAGTAGCTGATCAGCTATTAACTAGTGGCTAACCAGCTAATAATTTGTAGCTGATTAGCCATTAACTAGTGGTTGACCAGATAATCTTGTAGCTGATCAGCTATTAACTGGTAGCTGATCAGCCAATATCTAGCGGCTGATCAGCCATTAACTAGTGGCTAGCAAGTCAATGACTAGTGGATGATCAGCCATCAACTAGTGGCTGACCAGTCAATAAACAGTATTTGATCAGCCTTCAACTAGTTGCTGACCAGCCAATATATAGTGGCTGACCAGCTAATAACTGGTGACTGATCAGTCGTTAACTAGTGGCTGAACTGTCAATAACTAGCGACTGATCAGACATCAACTAGTATCTGACCAGCCAATAACTACCAGCTGATGAGCCACTAACTAGTAGCTGACCAGCTAATAACTAGCGGCTGATGAGCATTAACCAGCGGCTAACTATCCAATAACTAGTTGCTGCTGAGCCATTAATTAATGGCTGAATAGTCAATAACTAGCGGCTTATCAGGTATTAACTAGCGGATGAACAGTTAATAACTTGCGTCTGACCAGCCAATAACTAGCGGCTGATCAGCAATTAACTGGCGGCTGATCAGCTATTAAATAGTGACTGACTAGTCAATAACTAGTGGCTGATTCGCTAATAACTAGTGGCTGACTAGCAAATAACTAGCGGCTAATGAGCTATTAACTAGTGATTGACTAGTCAATAACTAGCGGCTGATCAGCTATTAACTAGTGGCTGACCAGCCCATAACTGGCGACTGATCAGTCATTAAAAAATTTCTGACTAGTCAATAACTAGACGCTGATCAGTGATCATCCACTAACTAGTAGCTGACCAGCCAATAACTAGTGGATGACCAGCAAATAACTAGTGGATTACTAGCCAATAACTAGTAGCTGATCAGCCAATATTAGCGGCTGATCAAACGTTTTGCCTTAGAGCTAGGTAAAAAATAAGGTTACACTTTTTAGTTGAATTAATTTTGAACGTTTTTGATTAATATTGGAATCTTTTTTGGTTAAAATATCAACATGATATCACATGTTTCGTTGAGAATTTAACTTTCTTTGTCAAAAGTAAATTTTTGAACCAAAAATTTAACTTATTCATTTCTGGTTCACAATTCGTCTTTTTGGTTTAAAAATTCAAAAATCTGATTGAAATTTTTTTCTCTCCTCGTCTGAAAAATATTTCTTGGTTGAAAATTCAACTCTTCTGTTTAAAATTAGTCTTTTTGTTTCAATTTATCTGTCTTAGATCAAAAAGTAGAAGCTTTTTTCGCTGAAATATCAACTATTACCCTTTTCGTTGAGAATTCATCTTTTTTGGTTGAAAATTTATCTTTTTAAGTTCAAAATTCATGTATTTTATTGAAACTTCTCTTTTTTTATATAGAATTAATCTTTTTGATTGAAAATAAATCTTTTTTGTTGAATAGTATATTCTTAGGTTGAAAATTTAATTATTTTGTTGAAAATTCAAAATTTTGGTAAAAATTGTTTTTTGAAAATTCAACTGTTTTGGTATAAAATAAAACTATTTAGTTGAAAATTTAGCTATTTTGTTGAAGATTTATCTTTTTGGTTGAAAATTTGCTTTTGGCTGGAAAATTCAATAATTTAGTAGAAAATTCATATTTTCGGTTCGTAAAATCAACTGTTTTTTATTTAAAATTAAAATCTTTTTTGGTAGAAAATTGAATTCCTTTAATAAAATTTGAATTCTTTTGTTAAAAATTCATTTATTATTGGTTGAATATTCATAATTTTAGTTGAGAATTCATCTCTTTGGTTGAAAGTTTAACTATTTTGTCAAAAATCCGTTTTTTGTTGTTGTTGAAAATTTATTTTTTTGGTTGAAAATTCAACTATTTAGCTTCTGTTTGTAAGTTGAGGGAGGAAGGTAAAGGAGTCGACATACAAATGGTGTGTAGTCCGAAAGTCGAAAGTTTAGGGGAAAAGCGGGTAATGCGGCGTGGCGGGAAATGCGGCACGGTCGCTTTTACAAAAATTTGCGTATGAAGAACGAGTGAGGCTAGATTCAGTATATAAATTTATAAATGTAATATCAAATAGTGAAAAAATTAGTTTAAGTAAGATAATTATTTACTTTTCGAGGTGAAAAGTTTGTTTTGGGTGTTTCTCATCTATTATGACAGTTGCGAAAAAATAATTAAAGCTTGTAATATAATGTTCCAAATGTATTAAATCTTTGTTAATATCAATCTTCTGATTTTATCGACGGATATCAGATGTCACAGATACGTAAAGTTAGTTAAAATTTGCAAGTAAAGGTCTTATTTCAATACTACACACAAGCGGTAATGCGGCGCGGACGGCCATTTTAATGACGTCAAATGTCGAAATGTTGAATATTGTATGTTCATAGCTTTGGATGCTAATCACTTCTACAATATAAACTCCAATATATATTTTTAATAGTAAATGAAGATAGATATCTAGTTTTACTAAAATTGTGCTTTCGATTGACAGAAAATTATTTTTAACTTCTTTGGAGGACTTAATAATGAAGTATTTTAATTAATATCGATTAAATTTCCCCTAAAAATAAAGCAAAGCTAGGATATTGATCTACGTGTTACATAATTTGCCATCACATTAGAGATTATATTTCTTTCTGTGCCGATTAATATGGTATATGTTGTGCGCGTCGTATTACCCGATTCTCCCCTAGGCCCTGATTTCGATAATTATTTTCCTATAATTTTTCCAATAGGCCTGTATAATGATTTTTCTATAATACTTTTTCGTGAGGGTGGGAGTACTTTCGGACCCGGAAAAATGATTAGAAACTGAAGTTTCCAGTTTCATTTCCATCTATAAACTTATGCTTCATCAGGAAGATTATTTCATCTAAAATCAACCATAAATAAGTTTCTTAGCTTTACCATTACGTATAGAAAGGTTTCGCACGTAACCTTTTAAGAGGCTGTAATGCTGTGAGTGACTAATTGCAAGCCATGCAGAAGAGTGAAATCATTCTCGAGTTTCTGTTTACAAATCGCATGTGTGGAACGTGCTTCATTACACGAAACAGTCATTACTTCTTGATATTCACCAGAAACAAAACGTGGTTAAGAAATTTGCATGAATTACATGTTCTTCTATTTCTTGCAAAATGTGCAACAATGTTTTTAGATTAAGTTGAGAAAACTGTTTTGCTTGACCAACAAAAATTTTGTTGGCTCAAACGAATAATTTTGTTGCTCTTTGTGCAACAAAAGTGTTTTGTTAGCCCAAGAAAATTTGTTGTTGGGCCTTTTTGTTGCTCCAACAGAACTGTTTCGTTGACCTAACAAAACTGGTTTGTTGGCTAAACCAAAATCTTTCATTAGCCCAATAAAAAGGTTTTTTGGCTTAACAAAATTCGTTGGTTAGCCAATCGTTTTGTAGGCTTGATCAAATTATCTTTCATTGAGAAATATAGATATTAAAACAAACGAAAACTCAAAATTATCTGGCAATAGAACTATGGGACAGATTTCTGAGATATTATACAATATTATCTTGGATATTTCTGATATAACACCATAATGGAAAGATGTTTGGATGTTGAATTGGGTTCAAATATTCAATCATACATTTATTGTGAATATAAAGTATCACACTGAAGTGCACATAGGTTAATATTTCCACTTGAAGGTGTTGATTACTGATCAACATCAGCCGAGGTGAAAACCACTAATCGAAAAATGTTCACATTATATTTTCAGCTATCTATTCTTTAAACTTATCACAGTCATTAATCTACACTTTCATCATTATTATGTTTCATTAAATTTGGACAAAACAAAATTTCACCCAGAATGTTGTTTAGAACAACAAAACAAGGCTCAACAAAATAATTTTGTTGTAACAACAAAATATTGTATTAGACCAACAAAATAATGTTGTGTGAACAACAGAAATTTTGCTGTGACAACAAAAGCAGCTCAACAAAATGTTTTTGTTGCGATTACTAAATTTTTTTCTCAGTGTACTTCTCATTTTATATTGATATAATTTATGTAATATCTTCTAAAAAGAATTATGTAGGGGGCACCTCTCTACAGTGGATAATGCAACCTACAGTGGATAGTCATTAATTGAAAACACTCATGTATGCAAAAAATTAACTTAATTTAATCAATACGAGTGTTTCTGCTTTTCTTTCCTTGGACTTTAACATTTTTTTCTAATGTATTTTTATGAGTTCAAAGCTCTCAGATGTTCAAAACAATTTTAAACCTTAGCTGAAAAAAGATTACAGTTAACAATTTTTTAAAAATTATTATTCATAAAACTAACAAAATTATGAAATGCTAACTGAATAAATAGAACCCAATAAGAAAATTCAATCATTTTTGGTTGAAAAGTCTACTATTATATTTTTTGTTGAGAATTGATCTTTTTTGTTTAAAAATTTTATAACTTGGTTGAAAATGAACGTTTTCGTTGAAAATTCATATTTTCAGCTTGACAGTTTAACTGTTTTGTAGGAAGTTCGTCTTTTTGGGCTTGGAAATTCAACAATTTAGTTGACATTTTTTTCTATTCTTGACTAAAACATTTTTCTTGGTCGAAAATTCATCTATTTTGGTAGAAATTTTGGTAGGAAATTAATCTGTCTTGGTTGAGGATTTAACTGTTTCGTTGAAAATTCATCTTTTTTTGGTGGAATTCGAATATTCTTTATTCAAAATTAAAATATTTTTTGTTCGAAATATTAGCTATTTCATTTTTCACTCAGAATTAGTCTTTTTTATTGAAAATTCAATTACTTGGTTGAAAATTCAACTCTTTTGTTGGAAACTCGTCTTTTTTTGAAAATTAATCTTTAATGATTAAAAATGCAACTTTTTGGTTGAGAATTCACCTTTTCTGTTCACAAATTTGATGATTTGGTTGAAAATTTAATTATTTTGTTGAAAATTCAACAATTTTGTGAAAAGTCATCCTTTTTAGTTGAAGTATCAACTATTTGGTTAAAAACCCAACTATTTGGTTTGAAATTCCACTGCTATGTTGAAAACTATAACATTTTTTGGTTGAAGTATCAACTACTTGATTAAAAATTCAACTCTTTTATTGAAAACTTGTCTTTTCTTATGAAAATTCATCTTTAATGATTGAAAATGCAACTTTTCGTTTGAGAATTCATCTTTTTTGTTTACAAATTTAATGATTTGGTTAAAAATTAAATTATTTTATCGAAAATTCAACAGTTTTGTGAAAAATCATCCTTTTTGGTTGAAATATCAACTATTATATTCATCATTCAGAATTTGTCTTTTTTGGATGAAAATTCGTTTTTTTGGTTTGAAAATTCATCTCTTTTGATAGAAATTTTATCTTTTTTTGGTTAACAATGCAACTGTTCCGTAGAAAATTAATCCATTTTGGTTGAAACATCAATTATTACATTTTTCATGGAGAATCTGTATTTTTTTATTCAGAATTAATTTTTTTGGTTGAAAATACATATATTTGGTTGAAATATCAACTATTACATTTTTAATTAAGAATTCGTCTTTTTTGGTTGAAAACTCAACTCTTTTGTTGAGAATATATCTTTAATGATCAAAAATGCAACTTTTTCGTGGAGAATTCATCTTTTTTGTTTACGAACTTAATGATTTGTTTAAAACTTAATCTATTTTGGTTGAAATATCAATTATTGCATTTTTCATAAAGAATCCGTATCTTTTTATTTTCAAAATTTACTTCTTTGCTTGAAAATTCAACTATTTGATTAAAAATTTATATATTTGGTTGAAATATCAACTATCACATTTTTTATTCAGAATTCGTCTTTTTTGTTGAAAATTCAACTCTTTTGTTGAAATTTCATCTTCACTGGTTAAAAATTCAAATTTCAGTTGAGAATTAATCCTTTTTGGTGGAAAATTTGTCTTTTTGGTTAAAGTTTCTACTATTTGGTTAAAAATTTATCGAATTTGTAAAGAATAAGATGTTTGTACTTTAAATATTAGGAATTTAAAGCGCTTCAAATTTAATTTAATATAGTACACACATTAAATTTATTTAAAAGAATTTATTCCCCTACTTTCGTGAAATATCTCCTTATTTCGCCTCTTTTTAGAGCATATTAGCCTATGAAGCCTCTTATTGATACAAATGAAAAAATGGTATTTTTTTGGCTTCGTTTTGGTTTCTCATCCTGTTTTAAACAAAACTAGCAAATAAATCATTCAAGAAATATTTGGAATTGTTATGATCAAAAATAATCTCTTTCAAAGGTCTTGTTTTCTAATGTCTTGAATTTCTGCTTATGATTCTTGAAAAATAAATCGAAACTTTGGAAAGAAAGGGAAATTGGGTCGAAATTCTGGATTTTAGGTGTTTCAGGCTTTTTTCAAATTTAAGGGGGGAAACGGGGAAAAAGGGGTGGGACTGTGATTCCTGGAGTTAGAAATTTTTCCTTTGACAAAGCAGTAACATTTTGAAAGCTTGAAAACTTAAAAAAAATCACAATTCGAAAGGCTCTATTTGGAAAAAACTTCCAAATAGTTAAAAGTGTAAAATAGAAATAACTAAATGACTTTAATTGGAAAATAATTGAACTATTTTTATTAACAGAGATCGAAATGAAATCTAATTTCTTATGAAAATTTTTTCTGTACTAAAAAAGAACGCCCAAAAAGGGGTAATTTATATTCGAAAACAACAGGAACAAATAATGAAAACATTATTAGATCAGAAAACCATTATTACCTGAAAATGAAACAGAGATGATTAATAGTAATTGTTGTTTTGGTACATATTTCATTCCTTGATTTGAATTGATTTTCACATGTGCAAAAATTCTGAATCAAAACTAAAATCAATGATCTCAATCTTCAATTGAAAATGATTTGCACATAGGCAAAATTCTGAACAAAAGTACAGTTAATATATTAATTAATTAATCTTCATTTGAACAATTTCGTTAAGCATATGCTTGTCAATAAAGGTAATCGGATAATGGTTGAGAAGAAGATTCTCATTTTATAATTCAATTCTCTTTTAACGGTATTTTGGATAAGATGGTTTAAGAGCTTTATCAATAAAATTCTTCACAACTCCTATTTTGTTTTGAATCGAATGATTAGAATTAAAATTTTGGATGAGATGGTTTAAGAGCTTTATCAATAAAATTCTTCACAACTCCTATTTTGTTTTGAATCAAATGATTAGAATTAAAATTTAGTGTCCTTCCTGAACGAATTGTTTTTCTGTGCCAATCGGTGATGATAAAATTTTCATCAGTTTTTATTAAAGTCAAATCAAGAAAATTCAGTATACCTTCCGTTTCAATTTCAACAGTGAACTGTCTTGGATGTATACTACTAAAAACATTAAGTAGGGTATCTACATTATGTGCATGCAGAGAAAGTACAGAATCATTAACATATCTTGCATAAAAGTCCAACTCAAAATTAATTTGACCAAAAATTTCATTTTCCAAATCTTCCATCACAATTTCAGCAAGAATTGGGGACAAGACTGAGCCTATAGGAGTTCCACATTTTTTTTTGGATAAAAAGTATCATTGAATTTTAAATAAACGGAATTAAGAACATTTTCTATAGTATCAAGAAATTGTTTTTTCGAAATCTTAGTATGAAGTTTGATCATATCCCATATTTTTTCTGTGGCAAGTTTAACTCTTTCATATGGAATGTTAGGAAACATGGCTATTACTCAAAAGAAAAAAAAATGTGATTCATTTCTATTTTAACATTCTCAATCCCACAAAAAACACTACCTGTGAAAAAATTCCGCCAAGTGCATGACTATTAATATTTTACTTATTTATCTTGAAGGTAATCAAAGTTTTGAAAGCAAAAAATAAAGACAAGTGCCGATAGTAGAAAATTTATGAATAGAAGTGTTTTTTAATAGAAGGAATTAGTTTAATAAATTAGTTTATTAAATAATTTTTTTGACTGTTGTTCATTTTTTGTGGGATTTCATTTACTTTTTTCGCAGTTACAACAAATTCACGTTCAGTAATAAATTTTTCTGACAACATTGGAATAAAATTGTATTCTACAGTCGACTTTTTCTTGAGCATTTTTTTTTATTTATTTACGGATCAACGGATTTTTCTAATTTTCAATTAATATCATTTGAACTTATCGAATAATAGAATCGGGGAATGCTAAACGGTGCTAAGGCCAATCAACCAAATTTTACAGGAGAGACAAAAAACCTTTCTTGAGGAAGAATTTACAATCGATTGAGTAAATTTATTTTGTGTAGATGGGTGGATCAGTTTAATAATCAATGTTTGAAAAAATTAATAGCGATAAATTTTCATGTAATAATCTAATAGAAATGTCAATGAACTTAGTATTGTTTAGCTTTTCCTAGTATTATAAATGAAAATAATACAAAAGTCGTTAAGAAAATTATATAAAATACATATTTTTATTTGTTTTATTCAAAAGTAGCACTATTTAACATAAAAAAGGAATATTTACAATACTGGTACAATGTTTGTTTATTGCAATAATAATATCTCCAATTGTTGAATACTTGTTAAATTCCTATAATAACTGTCGAATAAAAAAAAATGAATATTTTAGTAAACTTCATTCATTAGTTTGAATTTGAAATTTTAAAATATTTTAATACAACGTAATAATACATTTTAGGGTAAAAATTTGCAAAAACCTTTAATTTTTTCGCAGCAATAGATGTGAAGAAACAAGAAGGTATGATTTTTAAAGAAAACTCAATTTCATCAAAAAGTGGACTTAGCACCGTTTAGCTTTCCATGCTTCAATTATTGTGAACAATTTTCTACAAGAATATGGTGAAAAATCAGTATAAATTAGTCGATACGTTTGTATATTTTTGTTACTCAAAATTAAATGAGAATTCATGAATTCGCATTGATGGTTAAGCGAAGCAAGCGAAGATGACAAATTCGAAATTTTTAATTTCAATATGTTTATTGATTTCTAAGAGTTTTATAAAACTTTTGGGTAAAAGTTTTGGGTTAACTATAAATAGAAACAATCTTGAATTAATAATATTTTCTAAACCACGATGGTATATTGCATGAAACGGTAGGTATGTTATTTAGTAAACGATGGTTTTGTATGAAAAAATGAATCAATCGATTAGTTCTCCTGAAGAAGCGGCATATGTACGTTATTAACTACCTTTATATAAAGTTTTATCGAAATCGATCGATTGGTTTAGGCTGTCTGCATATTCATGATAGTAAGTTTTTTGATAAATTTAAATTTAACTTTGTGACATGTTCATGGATCATTTTTCCTGATAAAGCGTCTTATGTACACGTTATTTACTAGGTTTATGCAAAGTTCCATCGAAATCGATTGATTGGTCTTGGCTATCATTATATGTCTGCATGTTAAAAACAGTAAATTTTTTGATAAATTCAAATTTAACTCCATGATATGTTTATGGATCCCTTTTTTCCTGCAAAAACGGCATATGTACACGTAACTTACTGTGTTTATACAAAGCTTCATCAAAATCGATTGACTGTTTTTGGCTGTCGGTATATGTCTGCATGTTAAAACTAGTCGATTTTTTGATAAATTCAAATTTAACTCTATGACATATTCCTGGGTCACTTTCTCCTGAAAAAGTGGCATATGTACACGTTATTCAATCTGTTCATGCAAAGTTTTATCGAAATCGATTGATTGGTTTTGGCTATCAGTATGTCTGCATATTAAAAATAGTAAATTTTTAATAAATTCAAATTTAACTTGAAGATATGTTTATGGTTCAGTTTCTCCTGCAAAAGAGGTATATGTACACGTTATTTACTACGTTTATGCAAAGTTTCATCGAAATCGATTGATTGATTTTGGCTATTGGTATGTCTGTATGTTAAAAATAGTAAACTCTTAATAAATTCAAATATAACTTGAAGATATGTTTATGCATCAGTTTCTCCTGCAAAAGAGGCATATGTACACGTTATTTACTACGTTTATGCAAAGTTTCATCGAAATCGATTGATTGGTTTTGGCTATTGGTATGTCTGTATGTTAAAAATAGTAAACTCTTAATAAATTCAAATATAACTTGAAGATATGTTTA
>JAUMHM010000005.1:50698083-50719116 GCA_032362435.1 Melikaiella ostensackeni
CTTTATTGCAAAGAGTACGAAATTCTTCATAAAGATACCATGATCTTTGGAGTAAAAAACCTTGCGGTTCAATCTTTCGTAGAGCAGTAATTTTTGTTGTTTTCATCTAAGTTTTCTCTTGAACGACTAATTGAGGCGAATTTGAGAAAATCTGTGCTTTGATCATACCATCATGATAAAAATTAAAGTGATGATATTCCGTTACTGACGGAACTGGTTTGAAGAATTGATCAAAAAAAAACAACCCACTCGGCCCACGAAACGTTTCGAACATTAGTTACCGGATCTCTTCTGGATACAGCTAAGTTGTAACCTTTCGGTGAAGACGCTTTGACAATTTCTATAAAATCTTTTTGGCAATCAATAATTGATTTGGTGAACTTAGATTTTAGAATACCAAAATTTCGATCTGGGGAAAATTTGGTATGCCCAGTTAAAAAGAAATTCAATGAAATCACCCTGTCTTTTCCCGTCATCACTCGTCAAAGGAGGTAATGCACGACAGCGTTGTTTTTATTTTGACCAACGCAATTATCAGCAAACAAGACAATTTCCTCGACATTCAATTGATTCAAGTAATAATCTAGCATACTGATAACCGTATTAGCTCCTTTTCTGGCATTATCTTTTTCTTCGATGAAAATGTTTGTTTGAATGCCTGTCAGTTCATCATGGATACCGAAAATTTCGCACTTCCGGTTTGCTTTAAAATAAGTTGAACCAACTTGCTGAGGGCTACCGGGGTAGGAAACATTTTAGGCATAATCGAAAGCTAATACAGCTCGTGGCAATTGAATGGCAAGTTCGGATCTATTCCTACAAGAATCATAGAACTCTCGCTGGATCCGAGCGACTTCTAAATGTTCGCTCGCTTTTTGCAATGCTGCAGATTGTTCTTCGAAAGAAAAACTCGCTAACTTCGCTAAATTCAAGTGATTTATACGACAAACGTCGCATAAATCACCGCCTGGTTTCATTATTGTAATATGTGGGCAGAACATAGTCTAAATATTAGAGAATGTTTTTCGCGAAACTATCCTAATTTCTGAATCGCTACTCTCGGCCGTGTCTTTGAGTTTTCGATAAATAGAAATTTTTGTATCGCAGGATGGCAACTTGACGACTTTTACAAAACTGCGAAATTACGGCAAACATCCTGGCAAAGGAATAGCTACTTTCCTGGCATATTCCTTCAAAAAAGTAACAACATTTTGAACGTCGTCGGATGTCACAATGCTTTTTCTTGCTGCTGAAGTATTTGCTAATGCATGTTGACGAATACACAAGCCGTTGTTTTCGAAATGTTTGCATGAATTATAGTATCGTTTTTTCTTCAAGTCAGGCAGGAAAATTACATTTTTCTGCAAATTGATAGATCCGCGAAAAAAATTTTGTGAAGCGACGAGTTAGCCTATCTGTTTTGTCTAACGTTGAAAAGCCATTGATACTTCCTTGCCCTATTCATTTTTCAACTTTGGAATGTGACAATGTGATTCAAAGTGGAAAAGAATCACAAGATCTTGCTCTTTTTTTCAATTCTGTGAAATTAAATCTGAAATATAAAAATATTCCTCTTTCAAGAACATGAATCTGAGGAAAAAGAAGTTTTCTGAAATTCGAAAAATAAATGAACGTTTTCCCAATATTTTATATGAATCAGTGAAAGTCACTGATGTTTACAGTCAGTAAAGAATCACTGATTACTGATTCTTCGTAAAACTTCGAAATTTCTTTCTCGTCATGAGTATCTTCTTTTCTTTTGTCTGGGAAATCGGCCGCAGGTATATGCTGTCTCGCAAAATATTTGAATTGTTACTTTCGCGAAAGTTTGCGTATAGTAAATGTCACTCTCCAAACCAAGACTAGTGAAATTTCACTGATTCCTTAATGATGAAATTTTCACTGATAAATCTGTGATATATTTAATGGTCACTGAGTACTAAGTGATTGAATGACGTGACTGTTACTTCCATTTTACGTTAATTGGATTACCTGTGGCGCAATTTCCAATGGTAACCAGTTGAATTTCACTGAAATGTATTAAAAGAGCGAGAAACTGTTATTTTATTCTAACGGATTTCTCGGTCAAAGTGTTCGTTAAATCGTCATCTTCAGAATTATCACTATCGCCGAGAATTTCCTGCATAAACACCTGCAGAGTTTGAGGGTTATGTTACAGGGCTCTTACTGTTACTGTTTTGGAGCAGCCTTTAGCTTGCAATGTTCTCGGACGGTTGTAGCAAAAAATAGCGTGAGATACACGTCTGCACAGGTAACTGCTGGCTTTTGTGATTTCAGAATCCCACCATTCTTTCCTCGGCCTAGTAAGCCAAAATTACAATACTTATAGTGTAAGGTGAAAATGAAATACATGTATTAGAATGCTCGACGGTTACCATACATGTATTGCAATTTAACCTAACAATACCGGTATTCTAATTTTCCCTTTACCTGAGTCCAGTCCATCTAGCGGATGAGTGAACCTTTATTTTAGTAAGGTGAGAATTGCACCTTGCTTTTCTAGTGCGCAACACACCCGACTCCCAATATATTTATTGTAAAGTTACAACAGAAATTTCTCACACTTAAGTGTAAAGGGTATTACTGATACCCTTAGTGAAGAACAAAACCCAAAAATAATTTCATTTATTATGAGATTAAGTACCCTTAAATAAGTTTATGTTTCTGTAAGTGAATGATCAAGTGGACACCGGGCACCAGACCTGGGCTGTAAAGAGGAGCCTTGGTTCAAGGACGGCATAGTAGAGCCAGGCAATCATTTTTTACTCTAAAGCCTAGGTCAGCCTAAAGGTCCTTCTACATATCCAGAAGATCGAACAAGTCCTCCTGTATTGCGCTTCCAGATGCGTTGCCCAGTTCAGTTTGCTATCTAGGACTTCTCCCAGATAACTAACCGACTCTGAAACCATCAGTCTCTTTCCATGCAAAACAGGATCGTTGATTTTATGTAGCTTATACTTTCTTGTAAAAATGACCATACTGGTCTTCTCTGCATTAACCGTCAGCTCCGAGATATTGCAGCAGAAATCTACCATAAGCAATGCCGACTTGGTGAGGCCCATGTGTACAGATCAGCCTTCCTAATAGGGATCACAAAGCCGTCCGCATAAGTTTGGGCCTAATACCCTTTTTCATTAAGCCAGCGAAGGATGCCGTGAACAACGATGCACGATAGAACATTCTTCTGTGGGCATTCGCGCGACGCTACTACCTTGATGTAGCCCTCTCCCAATTTGGTCTAGAGCCACCTCCGGCGTAGCATACCGCCGACCCAACCTACTATTTCGCCTCCTGGAAAATTAGTTCTGGAGTGCCCTACTGAAAACCCTGTACGGGATCCCATAACTATTCCTTTGTGAGCTCCTCTGCCAGGACCAGGACCAGATCCTGTGCAAGGAAAGTTACAGGGCCAGTATAAGAGATTGAGACACAAACCGGTAACGGAACATGCAGTATCTTGTACCACCTTGTACCGACGAGGGAATCCTTACGCGAATCTGTACATGCTCACGTACGTCTTAAGTGGCCACGAAGAAACTGGTACAGGGCCCTTTGCGAGATCTTGAATCCAACTTCAGATAACCACACAGGCTCCAGTACGGGATCTCGTGTAGTTTCAAACTACTATGTCCTGTACGTGTTCCCGCACGTATTCTGGTACATGAGCATGTAGGAGATCATTGTTTTTGACAAAGACCGAAAACACTTTTCTATCTGACTCTATCCGGCTAGTGAGCGGCCAGCAGAACCGGAAAATGGAATTATTTGCGCGGCGGATTCTTATAATGGTCTATGCGGATCTTTTTCGGAATTGAAGTTTGGTGATAGTTGGCATCTAAGACCGAAAACGCTTTTCTATCGGGCTCTATCCGGCAAGTGAGCGGTCAACAGTACCAAAACATGGAATTATTCGCGTGGTGGATTTTTACACTGTTCTATCCTGGTCTTTGTTGGAATTCAACTTGGGTGATAGTTTGCACCTAAGACTCGAAACGCTTTTCTATCGGACTCTATCCGACTAGTAAGCGGTTAGCAGAACCAGAAAATAGAATTATTCGCGCGGCGGATTCTTATAATGTTCTATCCGGATCTTGGTCGGAATTTGACCTAAGTGATAATTTGCGTCTAAGACCGAAAACGCTATTCTATCGAGCTATATTTGGCTAGTGAGTGGTCAACAGAACCAGAAAATGGAATTATTCGCGCGACAGATTCTCATACTGTGTAACGAGTAGGTATATTCTACCACTCTTATGAGCAAGTCGTGCTCACGTTACGTAAAAATATATAGTTTTTCATCACTATACTCTACTATAGCATCCTTTAACAAGCCATCCCGCGCGGTGAATATCCGCACAAAGTGGAGAGAACGAAAACCCATCTCGTCGGTACAGAGTGGGGACCGCCAGCCAATCACGGCATAGCTCGCTCGGCCTGCGCGAACAGGCAGTTTAACCGAAGAGCGGTCCGACTCGTCTCTTCACTCGCTTCTTGAGGCTCCTAGTGAGTAGTCGTGCAGGGTCTCTACTCCAGAGGAGAGTAGTCTCAGGTAGTCTTGCGTTAGGTCCAAACGTTAGGATTTCATAACTACCATGGATAGCTAGATTTTTTTGTGTTCAATAATTCTGTCATTTCTCCAAACTGGAGTTTTATTTTCTGTATTTGGAAAAGATGCGAAGCTTTCCTTGGGTTAATTTCAATAAACCCTTGGCCTGTGAGCATCCTCTCCCAATCTTGGAAATTATTTGAATTTCCAAGTGGCTTTCGTTCCCCTGGTGAGATTCGTCCCACCTAAGGCTCGTACGTCGGTTGTGGATGACGATAATTTCAACGAAAATTCCTAAGTAACGTAATAAACACGTTACACCGCTGTTTCTGGGGAGTAGTCTCGACGACTCCCTGGCCTCACAGGATAGCTTGCCTTCAATTAATGTATGAAGCAAAAAAATATATTATTACAAAAGGAACAATTAACGTAAATAAAATTAAATAAAAAATCAAAAGCAAAGTGCTCGCCCATATATGTCAAATGCAACTATTTCGAAAACTTGAAGATTTAAGTAACTTAACAACAATAAAGGTTCGTAGCACTGATTCACTGGCTTACAATCAATAAATGTAAGACTGAGATTTGCCAGAGAATCAGAAAAATGCTTCACTTATCTTAACATAAATCACAATTACCAGAACATATGACTTCTCACCATAAATATCCATCGGTAATGCAAATCACTGAGTGAGTGATAACATTCCTAAGATTTCTTCTTCTTTTGTTTCTAGAGCAGAATTTAATTTTTCCTCGATAGCTGAGAGACACTTCGTAGGTGAATATTATCTCTTGAATTCATCACATCTTATTTCACAATTTGAACACCAGACAAGTTGGGTGATTCTCACTTCCGGAAACCCAAAAGTAAAGAAATAGATTTCGCATGTCGTTGTCCTAAATGATATTTCAAACTATATCTGGGCTCCCTTAATACTTCTACAAACGGAATTCGGTGGATAAACAAGCAATTAACAACGCGAAATGTAACAACTGTTCTATTCGGATCTTTGTCGGAATTCAATATGGGTGATATACTTTGCATCTGAGATCGAGAACGCTTTTCTATCGGGCTCTATCTGGCTAGTGCGCGATCAACAGAACCAGAAAATGGAATTATTCTCGCGGCGGATTCTCATACTGTTCTATCCGAGTCGTTGTCGGAATTTAACTTGGGTGATATTTTGCATCTAAGACCGAAAACGCTTTTCTATCGGGCTCTATCCGGATAGCGAGCGATCGACAGAACTAGAAAATGGAATCATTCGCGCGACAGATTCTCATACTGTTCTATCCGGATCTTGGTCGGAATTTAACTCAAGTGATGGTTTGCATCTGAAACCGAAAACGCTATTCTATAGGATTCCATCTGGCTAGTGAGCGGTAAAGAGAACCAGAAAATGAAATTATTCGCGCGGCGAATTCTTATACATTTCTATCCGGATCTTTGTCTCAATTCAACATGAGTGATATAGTTTACATTTGAGACAGAAAACGCTTTTCTATCGGGCTCTATCTGGCTAGTGAGCGGTCAACAGAACCAGCAAATGGAATCATTCGCGCGGCGGATTCTTATAGTATTATATGTGAATCTTTGTCGGAATTTAACTTGAGTGATAGTTTTCCTGCTTAAAATGACGGATGGGATTCGATATAGTCAGATGAAAAAACCGACTAGAGGTCCAGATAGCCCCTTTTGGATTCTTTATTGCCCCCATCTGGTTCTTATTCGGTTCGTAATATCTTACACGGAAAACTAGTGACTGTATCCGGATTTTATTTCGGATGACATAACGAAAGTGGCATTTTATTCGCCTCTATCCGGCACTTTGTCGGAACTCAAGTTGCGTGACTGTTTCTGTATAAGACCAAATACGGTTTTCTATCCGGCTCTGTCCAGCTATCAAGCGGACATTCGAAACAGAAATTTGAATTATTTTTCCGACGGAATCTTATCTGGCCCTATCTGGCACTTTGTCGGAACTCAACTTGCGTAAACCGTTTTCGTTCATAAACGGTACTGTTTCCGTTTATGAACGAAAACGATTTTCCATTTGGTTCTAGCCCGTTTTCAAGCGGACATCGAAAACAGTCATTTTAGTTACTTGCCAGATGGAATCTAATCTGGCCTTATCTGGCACTTTGTCGGAACTCAAGTTGCGTCACTGTTTCCGTTTAAGACCGAAAACGGTTTTCTATCAAGTTCTAACCAGCTTTCAAGCGATAATCGGAAATAGAAATTTGAGTTATTTGCCCAACGGAATTTATTCTCGTCCTATCTGGCACTTTATCGGAACTCAAGTTGCGTGACTGTTTCCGTTTAGGGGTGAAATTGGTTATCTATCTGCCTCTATGCAGATTTCAAGCGGATATCTGAAACAGAAAATTGAATTACTTGCCCGACGGAATTTAATCTGACCCTATCCGGCACTTTGTCGGAACGCAAGTTGCGGGACTGTTTCCATTTAAGACTGAAAACGGTTTTCTATCTGGCTCTATCCAGATTTCAAGCGGTCATCGAAAACAGAAATCTAAGTTATTTGCCCGACGGAATCTAATCTGGCTCTATCCGGCACTTTTTGTGTGCTTAAATCGCGTGACTATTTCCGTCTAAGATCGAAAACCGTTTCTTATCTGGCTCTATCCGTCTTTCAAGCGGACTATGGAAACAGAAAGTCAAATTATTTGCCCGGCGAAATCTTATCCCGGCCTATCCAGAACTTGATCAGAACTCAAGTTGGGTGACTGTTTTCATATTAGACCGTAAACGCTTTTCAGTCCGACAATACACGGAAAAAAAGGATCCTGTGAAATCTACAAAGAGAGTCTGAGAAACTATAGCGTGAAACAGTATCCTGAGGAAAAAAACGTTACTCCACTTTCGAACAGTGCTATTCGCTGAGCGAGATTGGTTTTTTTACATCATTAGATTTATTTCGCGGAATAATTATTAATCATCTATTATTTGTCTAATTTATAGCTCAAAGATATACTTTTTTATGAATTCAGATTTGGTGTTTATACAGAATTATCAGTCATAATTTTCAAAATTGAAAAAAAAAATTATGTACTTCTTAGTAACACGTATTTTTTGGATTGATATAGGTATTTCAAATGCTAAAATAACGAATGAGGGTCCAAATAATTTCTTTTAAATACAAAAAATCTAAAGCATATCAGTCTTTCCGAATGTAATTTTGAAAAATTCATAGCCAGCAATATGATATATAATTTGAATGAATGTTTGAATTTTTCCTGAATCGAAATTAGTTAAAAATGACTTATTTGAAGTTAAAACACCAGTCACCGGTACTGATAATTAAGTTGTCTCCAGAATTATTACTTTGGTGAATTGAGTTCTTTTGTTGACTTTGGTGGGGCAATAATTATTTAAAACATTAATGAATTAGAGACGAAGTGTGATTTAAAATTAATTAAAATCGTCTCTAATTAATCAATATTTTGAATGATTATTGTCCTACCAAAGTCAACCAAAGAACTAAATTTACCAGAGTAGTAATTTTGTAGACATATTTAGTATTATGAACACCCTTCCTTGTACTTTTTTCAGAAATCAAATTCACTAAAGAGGGCCACTTTCGTGTGCCGAAACGTTTGAAGCAATTGAAATTGTATTCAATCATTGGACCCAAAAGCCAATTCGATCACAAAAAATTCAAAATAATATTTAAGTAACTTTTATTGATAACAATTAGTTAAATTTGCAGAACAAATAATTCAAATTCGACTAAGAATCAGTCAATTTGAAGTAATCATGGTAGAGAAGGAAGTCAGCCACGATCTGACTAACAAGTATTTTAATAATTTGACTAATTCAGACACAAAGAAAAATGGCACTATACAGGAAACGTGACTTACTACAATTATTTGCAAGTTCAAAATAAGCCACATAGAAAAAATTGTATGCACCGATCAAGTTCCGGAAAGGAACATATTTAAAGTCGGACACAATAATCGAAGGGGTATCCGGATAAAATCCTATAAAAAAGCGTTTAGGGCAGTTCTGTGCATCGAAAACATTCCTTAAATAACCGAATGAAAAACCAGATAGAATAAATTGTATACACCGACCAAGTGCCGGATAGAACCGTATTCAAAGTCACACACAAATACCGTATAAGTATCCGGATAAAATCCGATTAAAAAATGTCAAAGGCAATACTGGGCACCGAAAACATCCCGTTAATAACCGGATAAAAAAGCGGATGGAAAAAATGTATACACTGACCAAGTTTCGGATAGAACCGTATTTGAAGTCACACACAAATAGCGTATAAAAATCCCGATAGAGCCGAAGAAATTCCAAACCCTATCTGTCTCTATCGGATTCCATCTGTCATTTTAAGCAGGGGTAGTTTCGAATGCAAAATTTTTTCCGTGGAGATTTCTATACAGCAATTCGTGGAAAAACCTTCGAGTGACACTCGAGTTCCTGTACTCATTAATAACACAGGCCCACAAAGAAAACGTTGCCTGTACTTTTCACTAGACCAACATTTCTTATGTATTTTTCGACGCTGAATCCGACTCTGCAGTTAAAAAATAGCCTTCCGCATCATTTTGTGAGATATATGCAAAAAACCCTATTTTTCACGGTTTTTTCATGGTTTTTCGGAGTTAAAAATAAACGGAGAATGATACGATTAATTTGACATCAAAATTGAATTCTACGGATCAAAATACATCCAAAACCATGGTTTGACTTTTTTTTCACGAAATTCCGACCCTCAATACGGATTTGAAATGTCTAATAGACCATAAAAAGCCAAAACTCATTGTAAACTTGATTAAACAAGATTAAAATTTACTTCTACAGCCTAGAAAGAGTTCATAGGCACTGAAAATACTACCCTGGAGGTTTTCGAGGTCCCTGATCATGAATACGAGGTCGGGTTTGCAATTTAGTGCTCCCAGGGGGTGCTAGGGGGCAGCAAATCGGGTAAATTTATCGACGTTTCTGGCAATCGCTTCTCAAAACACTACTTCGAGAGTTTTTAAGAACGCTGATCATGAATTCGAAGTCAGGGGTAACTATACACCTACATTGGCTATTAATTGTAAATTCGACTTCGGATTCGTGATCAGCGACCCCGAAAACCCCCGGGATAGTGTTTTCAGCGATTTCCAGAGATATCGAAAGATTGGGCCCATTTGGGGCCCTACAGCGGGGTCTCACTGCAAATCTGACCTCGGATTCGTGATCAGCGACCCCGAAAACCTCCGTATTAGTATTTTTAGCCATTGTCGAAGAAGTGCATGCTGCGTCATGCTTTTAACCGTTTACTGTAATTGAGATAATGCAAAACTCGCTGACGCTGTAGTTCCGCAAATCAACCGCTAGGTGGCGAATACTAGACATGGACGCTCCCTCTATAGAAAAAGCACAGATAGAACATATAAGGTGCTAAGCGGAACACACCGTCAGCTTTCTGGTAAGCAAGACCTTTGATCTAGCCGACATGACGACCGATCGTTACCCTTATTCTTATTCGAAACGTGTTATGAAACCTCAAACAGGTATTAGTACTCGATAGTGGTGCTGTCAGAAACCTGCGGCTGCGAAGTGCGTTGGCCACGATTACAACTGCCCTGAAAATGGGATGTGTAGAATGATTCGTTCGGTCTAACTCTTTATAGTAACGAAACTAGTGAAGGCGCACTGTCCTGCAGGGGAGCGCTAGGATGAGAGAATGATGCCGTAGTGTGTCCGATGACGAGTTGACATTGTCCTCGTCAAAGTCGGAAAGCTCTTATACTTAGGCCTGGGGAGATATGAGAGTTATCACCCCTAGGACAGCGGGCACACCTGCGACCGCGACAGAATTCCTAACACGTGGGGTTTTCATGTAATACAATGGAAAATCACAACTTTTAACCCTTAATTAACTGTGTGGGTACATCCAGCAATAGATGTAGTCTTAAATGCATCGGAGATCCGAATAGCTTTTTTTATGTATGTTCAGAATACGTTGATCATTTCAACAATAGGAAAATTACAGAAAAAATTAGCTCACTATACCAAACATGCTTTAATATTGATATTTCACAACAAGATAAAAATTGGGTTCTTCATTTTATCTGTGGCTCATCTTACACAATGATGAATCGTTACCGTTCGAATCAGGACAAGGCTAAACTGAAGTTTACAACACCAACAAAATGAAAGGAAACACAAGATAAAAAGGATTGCTATTTTTGTTTAATAAAAGTACAAGGTGTAAGTAGGATTAAAAAAAAAACAAATAGATTATTCTACCGTCACAAGCGTCCAGTTTCCAAAGAAGGTATTTATAGAAGACTTAGAAGATGACGAGTCGCGAGATAGCTTTACTACAGGGTTGGATGCTCGGCATGTAGATGAAATTCAAAAAATCAGATTAATGAGAGAGAAACCGACTCGGGCGCTAGCACATCAAATGAGAAGGATTTGAGCGAATCCGATGAGAGTGAAGAGGAACATTCTTTGAGGAGTGACGAAGAATATGTTCCCATCGGTAGAGAGCGAACTACTGAAAAATTCGATCAAAAACATCTCAATGATTTGTTCAGAAAGAGTGGTCTGTCGAAGGAACAATCAAAATTTATGGCTTTAGAACTCAAAAGAAGAAATATGTTAACAATGGGTACTAAGGTAAGAGTGTATCCTAACCTTGAGGAAAACTTTCGTAAATATTTCAAGGAAGATTTAAATCTAGTTTACTGCACAAATGTGAAAGGACTTATCGATGATTCTAAACCAAAAGTATACAAACTCGAGAAATAGCGGCTATTCATTGATTCATCAAAGCGCAGCCTCAAAGCAGTACTTCTGCACATCACAAACAAGTACGCTCCCATAGCGTTAGCATATTCAACTGTGCTCAGAGAAGAGTATTGTAATCTTGAATTGGTTTTGATGAAAATGAAATACGAGGAACATAAATGGCAAATATGTGGAGAATTGGAAATTCTACCTATGATACTTGGACAACAATCTGGATTCACAAAGTACCCATGTTATTTGTGTCTGTTTGACAGCAGAGATAGAGAAAATGACTACAAAAAGAAAATTTGGCCACCAAGAGAATGTTTTGAATCTGGAAAACAGAATATTTTAAGAAAACCTCTCGTTGATCCGTCCAAAATTTTGATAGCTTTTCTGCATATAAAGCTTGGTTTGAGCAAACAATTTGTGATGGCCTTAGACAAGAAAGGACAATACTTTGAATATTTGGGCGAAGTGTTTAATTAGAAATGCTAAATTGAGAGAAGGCATTTTTGATGGTCCTGGAATCCGTACTTTATTTAGGGATAAAAACTTTGTCAAAACTATGAATGATGTCGAGAAAGCAGCATGGTCGAGTTTCAAAGCGGTATCAACAAAATTTTTGGATAATACGAAAGACGCAGATTACATAAATATTGTGAAAAGGATGGTACGTAGCTTCAAAAAATTTGGCTGCCTAATGAACTTAAAACTCCATTTACTTGATTTACATGTTGATCAATTTCCAGAAAATAACGGAGACTTCAATGAAGAGCAAGAAGAAAGGTTTCACCAAGACTTAAAAGAATTTGAACGTAGATTTCAAGGACGGTGGGGCATTAATATTTTGGCAGATTACTGCTGAATGATGAAAAGAGAAACAAACTTGAAAAGGGGACAAGAACGTGTCAGAAACCCTCTGCACCGGCCAGTCGGAAAGGAGCGTGTGCGTAAGCGAAAACCAATTTAAAATATCGTCATGTCGGTTAGGCTAAAAGTTCTGCTTACCAGATAGTTTTTTAAATAAACCTTCTGAACGTCACAACGAAAGACAGTATAATATGATCTTGAACGTAAAATCTTCCTTTCTTCGAGTTTGGAATGAAAACATGAGTTTTCATTAATACATTCATTTTAACTTTTAAATAACCTTGAAAAGTTATATCAAGATCAAAGTTATTGTTCTTGGTAAGTCAATATATGTTTATCCACTGGGAATATAATCATGTATATTTTTGAATGAATGTATTGTAGTCTTAGTAGTTATAGCTTTTTATCGCTCAAAAACTATCCCTGGTGCTTTTGGGGTAGCTGATCACAAATCTGAAGTCGGATTCACAATTAATAGCCAATGTAGGTGTATAGTTACCCCTGACCTCAGATTCATGAACAGCGTTCTTAAAAACTCTCGAAGTAGTGTTTAAAGAAGCGATATTAGAAACGTCGATAAATTTACCCCATTTGCTGCCCTCTAGCACCTTCTGGGAGCACTAAATTGCACTTTTGACCTCGGATTCGTGATCGGCGACCTCGAAAATCCCCGGTATAGTATTTTCAGTGCCTATAGACTCTTTCTAAGTTGTAGAAGTAAATTTCAATCTTATTTATTTAAGTTTACAATGAGTTTTGGCTTTTTATAATCTATTAGACTTTCAAAGCCCTATTAAGGGACGAAGTTTCGTGAAAAAAAATTTGAACCATGGTTTTCGATGTATTTTGATCTGTAGAATTCAATTCTGAGGTCAAATTAATCGTACCATTCTTCGTTTTTTTTAACTCCAAGAAACCATGAAAAAAGGATTTCGCAAAGGGCCCTGTACCTGTTCCTTCGTGGCCACTTAGGGCCACCAGGCAATGAGCCGAAGTCGGGGGTCCCGGTATGTGCGTTTTCAAAATTCATTTAATTTTCGAAATTTTGGAAGGCTTTCGAGATTTGTAAGAGTTTTTGAAAATAGACTTTTTTCAAAAGAAGGAAAATTTAGGGAACTTTATGAACCTGTTCAGTTTTTATTCTTCGTTGAGATTCCTTGTCACATTTTTGGAGGATTCAATGGTGTTTTTCCATCTTAGAGACCAAGCTGCGAGAGACTGGTACCCTCCTCAGTTAACACCACAAACCGATCATAACTCCTTTGGTTCTGGCTTGCCTTTCATACTTTTCTTTGCATGACCGAAGTTTGGTGGGACTGACGTTATAAATGGACACTCCACCTTATGATAATTTAGCTGCTTGATTTGGACATGATTTTATACTTACCGAATTAATTTCTCGCATCAAGTTGTAGTTGGGTGTATACACTGAAGTCCCGCTATAAATGTTCCCGTTATAAAGACAAGGGGTCCAATCGGGCAGTACACTCGGCGGTTAATCATGTCGTCTGCTTCAGTCACTTTCAGTCAGCTGCATAAGTGTCTTCAGCTTCAATTTTAAAAGTTCAAAATTCAAGAGTTCCACTTCAAGTGCTTTAATTTGTAGTTTTTCTTTATTACTTTAAATGGAAAGATGTTTAGCTTTGGAGTTCGAATTTTTCAATCTTATTGATGGTGAAAAATGTTTGCGAACCGAGAAAAAAGCGGGGAATGACCGAGAATTTTTTTCTTTGATTAAAATGGTCACCCTGATATATGTACGTACATACTTAAAAATCAGTACTCTTATAAAGTTTGATTTTCGAGCACAAACACTTTTACTTTCATTGTGATATTATAAAACCAAAATGGCAAAAATACAAAAAAAAAAAATTTTCTGAGACAAAACTTCAACAGAAATGATTCATACGGCCCTGATTGTTTATGGTTTGGAGAGACCCGAGATAAAACGAAGACTATTGAAGGTACCGTCGAGGCGGTCTCTATAGCGGGACTGCAGTGTACTTTTAACTATGAATAATACAAATAATACTGTAAAACAGCATGTCAAAAAGTATGAATGTGTATCACCTAGATTACTATGGGTTGAAATGAAAGTGGGAATCAGAAGGCTATTTATTATAGCGTGCTACGCTCCAGTTGATGGTGACAAAGGGATGTAAAAGATACCTTCTGGGACTCGTTAAATGATATATTAAGGGCTTGCGATCCTGAAAAAAGAATAATTTTAGTCAGAGATATGAATAGCAGGGTTGATGTGCAACGCGAAGGTACCAACCGGGTACTGGGCCATTTCGGAGACCCAAAAACAAACGGAAACAGGGATACATTGATTAGCTTAGGCTTAGAAAAGGACTTGCTTATTACGAATACTTCGTTTAGACACAAAAAGATCTACATGTATACTTGGTGCAGAGGCGAAAGCCACAGTATGATTGACTTCATTGCAGCGGATGAGAGACTGAGAGGGTTTGTAAGGTTTCGATTGTTCCTTGGTCTCTGGTGTGTTGCGATGGATCCATGTTTCGTCCACGGTTACAAAACGGAGCAGAAACTCGTTCGGATCGCGGTTGAACATCGTCAAACACTCCTTTGAAGTGGTCACAAGGTTGCGCTTATGGTCGAGTGTGAGCAATCGCGGCACTCATCTCACGGATGCAGCCTCTCGTACAGCCTCTCGACATTCCTCGTACTCTAACATTTTTTCGGTACTAATTATGGGCCAACCAGTGGCGGATTGGCCATACAGGTAGGCTGGGTCGCGAGAAATTCCGCAGACTCCCACCCTGACGGCGCCCCACTGAGCACCCCAGCGCTACAAAAAAATCATTTTATAGTTATTAAATATTTTCAGGATTGAGACAAAATTACACGAAAGAAAACGGTATACGGAAAAAAGTTGACTGTCTTACAGAATTTTTTGTTTAAATGATGAAAACTGATTCGATGTGAAGGCATCATGGAACCAGAAAAGTTTCCTTGACAACGAATGTGAAAATTGACATTCTGAAGATGTGAAAAATTGGTGTTTTTTAAAAATCGTTCCTTTGCGTGAGCAATCTGAATTGTTGTACCATTATAGTTATTTGGGATACAAGTGCGTGAACCAGGCAAGTGCTGCAATCACACGAGTAGTAATTACCTGGTACGCACATGTATCACACACTTTTTTTGCGATACCCGACTGAGAAAGCCGCACGCCAAAGGCTGCTCCAAAATAGTGACAGGCCTTCCTGGTCTATGTCGCCTTCAGACTGAAGTGAATGCTGTTCTGCCAGATGGCGCTACCGATTTTACGATTTGACGATTCGCAACCCGTATGTGAAGTAGCTGTTGCAAAGTGCGCATGCGTGATAATGGCTACCTGTATGAAGTAACTACTCCACATACTGTGATGCCACTGTTGTTAAAAGAGTAACTTTACACATTATTCAGAGCAACGTAAAGTGCAACTTTAGTGAAGTAATATGTTGGTATCGATAGACTGCTTATATTATTTGGTTTCCGTATATATTTGCAGAAAAATTAGTTCAAACTTTTAAAAGTTCCGTTCCCGACTGAATAAGGGCACCACGTCAGTCCACCTCTGGCACCAACTTATAGTTATCCCAGTCTAAGAGTAGTTAGTTCTGTTTGCCCTATTGCACAACGTTTGACTCTTTTTACGGAGCTTTTCCAGGTGGGTGTTCCACTATTCGAACCTTTTCCAATAGTTTGAATTGTACTCGTAGGGCAAAATGGGGTAAGGTGATATTTTTCTTGTCAAAATTTATTATCTTACGACGCGAATAACATAGAGGGATGCATCCTTTTAGAGGTTATAGATCAGGGATCACCACTTTCGACTGGTGTTGACTGACACGACAAGTGTCAGAAAGTTTTTGTCATTTTTTTCTTCGGTTTCCGGAAATCCTACAAACTGTACAACGGGTTAGGGTCGTTACGGTCAGTCGGTAGGTAGAGGGAATTAAAGGACTAGGGTGGAGTTCGACGAAGATTTGTTTGGGGCTACTTGACCTAGTCTTCGTGACTGACAATGTCAGTCATGTCAATCAATGACTGGCTTCTGGTGAGCCCTGTTAGCTTCTGTATTCATAAATGCAATAACAGATATTGAAAAAATTATGTTAATTAGGATCATTGTTTAATTTTCAATGTGAAAAGTTGGTTTCGGGTGTTTCTTGTCTATTATGATAGTTGCGGAAAAATCATTGGACCTTGTACCATTTTGCCCCAAATGTATTAAAACTTTGTTAATATTGATCTTCCGACTTTTCTGAAGGAATGTCATGTGTCACAAATAGGTGAAGTTAGTTGACATCTGCGAATGAACGTCTTACTTCAATATTATACACAAGCGGGTAATGCGACGTGGACGGCCATTTGAGTGGTAAAATGTACGAGTGTTGAATATTGTATTTTCATAGCTATGGATGCTAAACGCTCAGCTGAAATTTTATATAAAGGAACCTCGGAGCATCCTGCATGTTTTCCTATATAGGTCCGCCCACACGAACCTGTGCAGGCAATCCTGAAGATTCCTGTCCTGTGCAGGAATTTGTCGAAGGAAACTGTACATAATCCTGAAAAGTAACTACTAAAAGATCTTGTATAGGTTACCTTACGAAGTGAATTGAAGTGCGGGTTCACGTACAGGAACTTGTTCAGGATCTTGTACTGCCGTACGAACTAAAAAGGTACATGAGGGGCAAAATTTCTCAAGTGTACCCACCCCAAAAAAACGAAGTCGTCTGATTGGGCCTAAAGTTTGGCTGCATGGGGTCCAGTCGGATGGCACTTCGTACAGAGTTTTTTTTGTTTTAACAAATCTTTTCAAAAGTAGTGAGAGTTCATTTTTTTGACTTTTGATGGCAAGCTTCTTATTCAAAAGTATATAACTTTTTTCCTTTTGCAGAAAACAAAATTTTACTTGATCCATTTTCGATAGACTTTTTCATGATATTTCTGCTATTTATGAACATTTTTGAAAAAAATCCTAATTTGACCTCCATTTTCAAAAATGAAAAATAAATTTGACTTTTTTTAAAACTTGGACACATTTGATTTTTTCAAAAATAGTGTCTTCACGCCAGGGAACCTCGTGGAACACCCTTATGCTGATTTCTTGTGTTATATAATATTATACGCTGTTAGCGTAACTGTTCTCCGCATTTACAGGGTTGAGACTGTCAATGTTAAGTTATAAGTTATGCCTGCATTACCTGCATGTCTATTTGTTTTATTGGCTGCTTTCTTGGAGATTTCGTTCGTTTCAGCAGTTTTTTTCGCTGGTCTCTTCTGCTGTTTCTTTTTTCTTCTTTTGGGAAGTTGTCCTACTTCTCGGAGGATAAAAACTTCTTCAGTTGAAATTTTCCATGATGAGTAGGAATGAAAGCATGGTATTGTAGTGCACCAGGAATCGTTACTGCTTGGTCAAATCGTCCTTTCAGAATCTCGGTAGCTAAGGCGTGACTTTCTTTGCTGCTGAACAAAATTACGGTTTTTTCACAGTTACTATTTGCCCATTGGAATGAAGCTTAAAGGGTGAGTATGTGATACTTCGGAGAACATTGCAAGCTAGAACCAGCTGCAAGTCTTTTTATATTCTCCCCTATGCCATCATGCGCACCTTTGTCGTGGGATGTACCATGGAAGTGCCATGCTACTAGAATATTGAAATTATTTTTATGGGCTTGGAGATTAGCAAAGCTGCTTTTATTCTAAAAATGTTGCCCTACACCATCAATGAAATAGTAGATTTTCTTCGTCTCGAAATGATTCTTCAGATAATCTACTATAATCTTCTGATATTTATGAACAGCCGCCGTGTCATGAGCTAAGTTGTCGGATATTATCGCGATACTTCTGTGTTTCATCTTTCCACCATCCTTGAAATAAATCATGGCAGTGAAGATTGTAGCTTGGTCGTTATTTCAGTGGAATGATTGCGCTGAATTCTGAACTACGGAGGCATAATTATCTACGAAATCGAAGTAAATCAAAAACTCACGTGACAATAAATTTTCCTTTAGGTTGTTAAAGAACGATGACTGCTCCTTTGAAACGAAGTGGCGTGTTTTTGATTTCAACAACTGTTCACGAAAACTATCCAAGAATTTATCGGCATTGGTCACCAAAGCCTGCAGAGTACACCTGCCGGTTTATAGCCAAATTTCGAATCTTACTTCATTGATTTCATGTTCGTCGAAAGCATTTGTCAAATTTTCATTCAAATTCGCAGTACCCTGGCAGTTCTTACACTCTCCTAGATGACAGGAACTTGAAGACTCATGGCATATAATAGAATCCAGGCAATCACGATAATTCTTAAAAATCATGTCAGCATCCTCTGTCAAATGCTGAAAATTGATCTCATTCAGCATCAACTTGACATTCTCATGATGCACACAAGCGCGCACATTATGAGTACCGCTGCTTCCTGCTAAAACACAATGCTGAGGTCTCAGTTTTGTGAATTTTGAAATACTCATCTTCAGGTCTTTGTCTTCTGATGTGAATTGTGAATATAACTCACCGAGATTACATAGCAGAAGCCTTTCCTAGGCATGTGAACGAATTCCATTATAATTTTTTACTGACACAAAGTCCTTCATTCCTGGCATCATTCAACTAATGTCATCGCGTTCATGAAAATCCTTTACAGAAGTTTCAGTTTCCAGGAGCAATGCTCTTGCTGTTTCTGGGTTCGGGAGTATATAGTAAGAATCCCATATTCTAAAACTAACTTTTTCACATTTCTCGCTTGCCGCTCTGATGTACCAAATACTTTTATTAGTTTTCTATGTCCCCGAAATCTTGGTGCAAGGTAAAAGAGTTTCGATTTTTCTTGTTTATTTTTAGAGACTTTAAATTTACCGATAATTTGATCAAGTACTTCAACGCCCAATTTATGACACTAGTCCTCACAATGAATCTTTGTGTCATTGACCTCTGAAGGTATTGAAAAATCTATATCACTCTTATTATCATCTACCTGATCATCAACAGCATTATTGTTGAAAATCATTTCATGATTCTCGTCAACAACAATGTCAGTATCCGATTGAACTTGAGTAGGAAGCCCTGCAGTATTGTTACAATTTGAAGCTGAACTTGCTTTCGAGTTGGTGTGTTCAAATCTGCATGCGGCACAAATTTGTGATTCTTCTGGTAGGTTTGTAAACCTTAAACGTAATTGCCTGAAATACGCCGAAGGGTTGTATCTTTATGTTTCTTTTTCTTGGCACAGATTAGTGCATCTACCCTCCAAAACGAGATCTTTTTTAGAACACATCGTGAGACAAGCACTTCTTCGAAATTGCAGAAGAAAGCTTACATACCTGTAGAAAGTATGTAATATACAAAATAAACGGAAAAGAAAAACAGAAGAAGAAACGGAAGAAAGGAAAAAGTGAATATCGCAACTGAAGAAATAATTGACTATTGAAATCAGAATGATTTCATAGAGTCAACAGAATAATATTATGAAATTGAATTATATTCACAGACAAACCTGCTTTAAGAACCTTTTAACAGATAAATTCTGGAAATAACATACCCAAATCGTATGTTGGGTTATTATGCCATAAAAAAGTATTTTCTCTTATGAGGAATAAGAATAGTAGCCCTTTAGTAGCAGAAGTAACGAAGCAACGAAACAATTGAAAACAAATGAATAAAGAAAAAAAATTAATAAGAAAATAAATGACTGATGAAACAAATGAATGAAGAAAAAAAGAAGAAACAAATGAATGAAGAAATAAATGAATAAAGAACGAAATGAATAATGGAACAAATGAAGAAGAAAAATGCCGACCATTTCCAGAAAAAAACATCCAAATCCGTGGAGAAAATGAGGCTGTAGACTATTTTGAACAGTAAATACCAATTCCCTCACTGTAATGCAAGCATTGTAACTTGTGACTTAAAAATGACAGTCTCAACCCTGTAAATGCAGAAAGTAGTTACACTAGCAGCGTATAATATTATCTAACGCAAGAAATTAGCATGAGGGTGTTCAACGAGGTTCCACGGCGTGAAGACACTAGCGAACGGTCGCGCGGCCTCAGCTCTGGCGGAGCATTCGGTTATTCGTCGTTCAATCACTCGAGAACGAAAAAAAACGCCTTCCTGGATTTTGGCTATTTTATAGGAAAAATTCTCAGCTGTCTATTCAGACTATTTAAAAAAATCAAATGTGTTCAAATTCGCGAAAAGGTCAAAATTTTTGTTTCTAATGTTTATAATTAGTAGAAATATCGTGACAAAATCTGTTGGAAACATATCTAGTAAAATTTCGTTTTCTACAAAAGGAAAAGAGTTATATACGTTTAAAAAGAGGCTTTTCATCAAAAGTGAAAAAATTGAACCCCCCTTACTTTTGAAAATATTTGTCGAAAAAAAAAATTTCTGTACGAAGTGCTATCCAACAGTTTTTGGTATCGTTGGATTCGTAAGAGAAAGCTGCATCTGACTGAGTTGATGAAAATTCAAGTTATTAATATTTCTTGCGAAAAACGACTGTTTAAAAATGAGCAAAGTCGAACAAGTTTAGAAATGCGAGAGAGACAGATACATAAAGCACTTTGCGTGTCCTAAAATTTGAAAAAGCATCTGATACGTCATCAGAATACAAATGAAGAAGATCAAGAAGTACTTTGCGTCTTTTTTGTCTTTCAAAAGTAAGCGAGTGCGGAGCGAATTCACTAACGAAGAAAGTCGCTTGCCTTTACGCATGTTTATTTCGTTGTAAAATAGCTCGAGCACTGCACCCTCCTTAAAATGCCAGATAGGATCCAAGAGAAACTAAATTATTAAACGGATCTATCTA
>JAUMHM010000005.1:50729130-50747402 GCA_032362435.1 Melikaiella ostensackeni
CTCTCATACAGTCCTTCACTTTGTCCGAATCCCATACCATTTCACCATCAGAATTCTTGATTCCGACTTCATCAGTGATAGAGCTCCCTTTCTTAACCTTCTTAACCCATTTCCAAAATAACTTCTTATTTCCTTCAAAGTCATTTTGCATTTTTTCATCTTCTTCCGCCTTGATTTTATCCTTACTTTCTCTGACTAGTATCTTGGCTTTTCTGTTTATATCCCTATAATCATTTTCTAATCCAGTCCTCTTCTCATCGCTAAGACCTTGGCTATTTAATGTTCTCCAGTATGCTTGTATAGTTTTTAAAGAAATTGAGAAAAACTTATTTTTTAGACTATTTTAAGCTTAGGGTGGATTGAAACAATGGAAATTGTCGGTACGACGAGCGCAAGTACTATTAAAAATCACTGCTGACTTTAAATCACGATAACTCTGTCAAAGAAAGAGATAGAGATAAAAAAAATAGTTGGAAGTCTTATGAAATTCGGTTATGACTAAAAATATCCAAGTATATCTGCGTCAAGTTTCAGGCGGCTTAAGCAGCGAGGCTGGCCATCTGCGGTGATGGCCGACTGAAACTCGACGCAGACACGCTTGGACATTTCTAATAATATTTTGGGAACCTGTTACGATTTATAAAATTTTATTGGCTTAAATTAAAGGTGAGTCTTTAAAGATTATGTCCTGTGAAGTTCAGTTTTTTTGCCACAATTTTCCTAAGTTATAGCACGAGGTGAAGTCGAGGTACAAAATTCGAGAAATTCCCGTCAATCACCGCTCTCGCGACCGAATGCGGTGATAGCCGACTGAAACTACATGCAGACACGCTTGGTACAGAATTCGAGGAATTATTGAATTTTTTCTTAAACTTCTCAGGTGATATATTCTATTTAAAAAGTTGAAAATATCCTTACTAGGGCTCATCAGATGCTGAATTTCGTAAGCTTTTCATTTATATTAAAAAAATATATCTATCTCTTTTTTTGAGCGAGTTATCGTGGTTAAAAGTCAGCAGTGATTTTGAATAGCATTTGCTCTAGTCGCACCGACAATTTCTAACGCTAGTGTAGGTGGACATTTTGTCCACCACCCTCCACCTCTTAAACCCTTTTCCTGGTTCCCCAATCACGTTGCACACGAAACCATAACGTCGCGTAACTATTTACGCTACACATTTTTTAATATATTTATTATAATAAATATGCCCAACACGTTATATGGCCAGTGAAATGCATAAAATAGAATTTACTTATGTAGCACGATATATTCCATTTACATTTCAGCAATATTCCAATTTAGCATTCGGAATATTACCACGGAATGTTGCTTTAATATTCCGGGAATACGAGAAATCTTTCAATGGAATATGGCCAAAACATTGCCATGCAAGTGAAAAGAATCTTTTTTTAAATATTCCAAATTGCTCTGTTCGAATTATTTTTTGGTAGAATTTCTTCCGCTCGTATAGAATAATTCATAAAAATTTATCAAGATAATTTTGTCCTTATTTTATCTACATACATATTTATAGGTAAAATATTATTATTACAAACTACCATTACAAATTTTAACTAAATCGTCGATCATGCGCACTAAGAAATATTTAAAATTCTTACAGTATATTTTTCAAATATGGATAATTAATTGTAAAATTACGTTATTTTCAAACAATTTCTCATATCTTGATTGTAAGAATATTTTATATTTGTAATATTATTGTCAATTTATACTTTAAAAATTTTTTAATAATCCTGGAAATAAGATAAAAAAACTTAATCGATATTCCCACTAATACTTATTAGATTATGCGCATACAGACAATTTTTAAATTAAAATGAGAAAAAAATGTCTCACCAGAACGAATAACTCATGCTATATTTATTGTTCCTATAATTATTCCTACGACGTCCAGGATGTGCAACTTCCGAGAAATTTGGAGAAAGTACACGATGATCTCTATGATGATAAATGATTGCATGAGTCCAATTTTGTATTATGTTGTTTATCGACATTATTAATTAATCTTTCTTCTCCTTTTCTGTAATTTCCACTATTTTCTGCTACAAAAAAAATTAGTGTAAATTAGTTTTGGAAGTAAGATAAAGTTGCATGTAAAAAAATACTTATTGAATGTAATTTTATTCTGTCCATAAATCCGAGAAAGGTGTATATGAGAGAATACATTGATGAACATTATTTGAAGAATAGAATGAAATTGTAAAATACTGAACTGTTATAAGTTAAATTCCAAACTTGCTTGATTTAAGTTGCATATTATTGTTAGTTCGTTTTTTTTTTATTCAAAGATGGTGTCTGCAACATTTAAGTTGTTATTGTATTTCTCGAGATATTGATATTAATTCTTCTTATCCCATATTCTACTAATCTTATCATTTTGTAAAACAAAACTAATTTGAAGTACTCTAAAATCATTCAGAAAATCATTCCTGTGACAGTTTGTTACACTTTGAAAAACAGTGAAGTAAGTTGTTAGGGTAACTGAAGTTTTTCGTTTTAAAAAAATTGCTTTTCGCTTATAGTTCAGTTAATTATTTTTCCTTTCATTTCACTATTTGAGTGTCAAAAATTTGTGCAGAAATCGTATCTTTAGTGCTTTAAAAGAAACATTATTTTTTCCAATATATTTTAGAGTATTATGTATTGATCAATTTATTTCGATTTAGAAAGTGATAAGAGTTGTAGATTGGGATAAGAAAAAGTAATATCAACATGTCGAGAAATACGATAAAAAACTTTAAATTTGCACACGTCATCTTTGAATAAAAAAGTTATGATCCAGAAATAATAAGCAATTTAATCGTGTAATAAATTTGGAATGTAATTTATAAGCACAGCATATTACAATTTATTGGCAGAATGAAATTACTCCCATTTTTTTCACGAAACTTTACCTTACTTCCAAAACTAATTTACATTAATTTTTTGTAGTATATAGCAGAAAATAGTGGAAATTATAGAAAAAATCAGAGAGATTAATCACTAATGTCAACAAACAACGAAAAAGTTTGACTCGTCATGCAATCATTTGTCATCCTTGACGCTTGCTACCTTGCCCTGGTCTTTCTTTCCTCTTACCACTACGAAACTAAAAATTGTAGCTCTATTCCGAAAAACTAATTCATAACTCTCCTTCTTAATGAGTCTTCTTTTGGCTCTTCCCTATTCCGTGCAACCAACTCTCTCTCTCTCTCTCTCAACTCTGCCAACTTCTTCATCCGTTCCCATACAAAATCCACTTTATTCTCTCTTCATACTCTCCGCTCACCCTTCGTAGCCTACACCTCTCTAACACAAGCAAATATGTTTTCTGCTCATACGTACATGGGTTATTGTCAAATTGGCGGCAAACTTGAAGTCCCGGCAATTTAAAAATTACATGGAAAGTTTTCCTGTGTTCTTTTTCAATTAATAAATACTTTTTATCATCCTTTACAAAATTGTCAATTCCTTTTTTTTTCAATTTCCATTCCAATTACCTTAATTTAGTATGTAAACACCCGAAACTTCTTTATCGTACTCTGTCCCAGTCTCAGTCTTTGCGTCGATAAAATTATTTTATCTTCTCTTTCGAACAATATTTATAAACCAGCTTATTGTATCATATTTCTGACGTTCAAAGGAGCAAAAGTATAAAATGTGCCCATTTTTAATTCAAATAAATATTATTATAAATGGTTCAAAGTCTGTCCCTCGATTTTCTTTTTTTTCTTCATTACCATATGAACCTTTTTTGGAATTGAAAATACTAGTTCAAATAGAATTATGAACAGATAAGTATTAAGCATATCGTTTACAACAAGATTCTATAAAATTATATTTATAATGTTTACTACTTTTTTAAAAATCAATATTAATTATCTTAGTCTTGACAAATATCTTTTTTATCCTCTCTATCAAACCTTCATCTACTCCTCTCTCTTTCATGGCCTTCCATAGCACCCTACTGTTCACGGACTAATATGTTGCTTAAAAGCCCACGCAAAACGCAACTAGTTTCCCTTTTTTCCGACCAAAGTTCCTATTGACTATGAAATTGAACACGTAAATGTTATATGTGGTCCCCATCCCTTTCCTAAAACCAATTTGGTTGTTTGATATACTTCTCTTTTCTTTCACCTGTGTTTCCAGCCCCTTCCTCGGCACTTCTGCGTCAATTTTCTAGCTCACTGATATGAGTGTGATACCTCTATATTCCTCTACCCTTTTTCCCCCTCCTTTCTTAATCAAAAGCACTACCAGCCCTGTCTTCCATTCCTATGGCCACCCTTCGCCTCTGCAAACCTTTTTGCAAATCCTCCACGTCTCTTCTTTTACTCCTTCTTCGACATATTTCAGTGCTTCGGTCTCTAAGCCATCTTCATCTGCTGCTTTGTTTCTTTTCTGCCTAGCAATTTCCTCATTCACCTCTCCCATAGCACCTTCCTGTTTACGGAGTCAAATGCTTCTTTAAAATCCACGAACAGTGCAACTAGTCTCCCTTTTTTCCGCTCTAAGTTCCTGTTGACTATAAAATTGAGCACGTAAATGTTATCTGTGGTCCTCATCCCCTTACCAAAACCATGTTTCATTGCTTCATTCTCTAAGACATCTTCACCTGTTGCTTTGTTTCTTTTCACCCTTGCAATTGCCTATTTCACCTCTTCCCTACTAATGTTGTTTCCGCTGTCCTTGTCCCCACTACCGTCTTTCTTCCTTTATTTTGGGCAGTGCGCTCATATGAAGTGAAGTGCTTCATATATTAACAGTTTAAGTGAATGGTAAGAACAGTTTCGAAACTATAGGTGGTATGCAGGAGACGTCACAGCGCCCTTCTGACAGGCGGCCATATCGAAAACAAAAATGCCCTTGCTTTGTATGGGAAGCTAGTTTGTTTCAAAATACCGGCTATTTTAAGAAATCAGTACAGTAAAACTCTAGAACTGTCTTCCCGATGACGAGCCCTTTGGATTAAACGCATTAATCGCAAGAATGTGCAAGAAATCATTTTATTGTTCTGTTCTTCAATTTTCTATAATTCATTCTGTTAATAATGAATAATAATCATAATGTTCATTCATAACTATTTTTTTTATTCATTTTATTTATATTTAATCATTTCTTTTAAGCACTGACTAGCGTTACGGAATTTCCCGTGAGACTAACCCGGTCAAGTATAGCGCTAGAGCTAGATTTACGGAAAATTCCGTAACTTTAGCCCTGAACGAGCTAAAAAGGGGTGGGCCTTACGGCAAATTCGGCAACGGTAGACCGTTCGTTTGTTTAATTGACTTATTCTTCAATTTCTTATAATTCATTCTGTTATTAATGAATAATAATCATAATGTATAATCATAATAATCAATCAGTGAAAAAAAGCATAGGCCTCTGTGGATTTAATAAACTTTGAACTGTGCTTTAATTAAAAAGTCTGTAGTATCCATGAAATAAATCAGAAGATCTAAAGCGGCAACTGCAGGATGTTCACTCACTTCTGTTGATAAATCGCTTATGTTCAACTCATACGGATCGACACCTTCGCATAACACAATTTTAACTTTATATCTAGTGAAATCATTACCCGTGAGACTAGTAGAATAATTATCACCAAATATATTGACATTTTTCCGTATTATGGCTATATTGCACATGCACTGAGATTGACGATGATGTTCTTAAGGATGTTCCAGGAATACACATGACCTTGAAATTTAGTAATCATTAAAATGATTTATAAAATCGACAAAAATAGCCACATTGTTGAATATGAGAAAATTTGAAAGAGAATTTGAGTGTATTTCAAAAAGAAATAGTTCAATATTAAATTTTTTATTTAAAATGAGTTATATGGAATTTCGTGTTTTTCCTTTTGCTTTAGATAACAATTGTAATTGAGATTCAATCTTTATCATTGATGACTTATTTTGTTCCTAAAAAGATTCTCTAAAATTCTATTCGTTGAAGTTCTATTAGAAATAAATCAGGTAGTTATTATATAAAAAGTTCATTAATCATTTGTTTTGTATACATTTTAATAGCGTAAAACTCAAGTTTGAAATAAAACTTCCACTAGTAGAATTGTAGAAAATCTTCCTAGGAACAAAATAAGCCGTCAATGATAAAGATTGAGTCAAAATTACAATTGTTATCTAAAGCGAAAGAAAAAACACAAAATTCCAAATAACTCATTTCAAATAAACGATTACATATTTAACTATTTTTCAAAGTTAACTAAGATTTTCTTTCTAATTATTATTATATTCGTCAATGTGACTATTTTTGTCGATTTTAGAAACCATTTTGAAGGTTATTAAATTTTGAGGTTATGTGTACCCCTGGAACATCCTTAATATGGCCGCCGTTACAGCTTGATGGCTGAAGAGATTGAGTGCGGGTAGGGGGGAATCAAGTTTACGAACACTTTCATACACGTATAGAATTGAGTGTCACCTTTTTGTGAGCTTGGGATGGGCCTTCAACTTTGATAATAATTATCTCAGCTCGGAGGAAGTCAGTTTTTTTATAATTGTATAAATGTTTAGATGACACTCGTAAAAGCCTATGCTCCACACGCTGTCTTCAATCCAGGCTGTCTTAAAGACACTTCTTTGAAGACAGCGAGCAGACGCGGAATCAGCTACCAAGTTTCATCGAAATCTGGTAAGAATTGCGCCGGAAACCTGAAAGAAGGTCTTAAATGCATGCTTTCCCCAGATAAGGATACTTGATAGTTTTTTTTGTACTTGGCGGCGATTCGCAACCGTGAATCTTCATTTACGAATTGATAGATTAAAAATTAAGTACAAGCAAGGCTATTACACTCCTTTTCATATTTTTGTTCTAGAGAATGTAAGGCATTTGCGGCCTATAAACCTGTCAAAAAAAAAATACCGAGTAAAATTCTTTTCGAAACTTACCGGTGTCAATCTGCAATTTCAGTGACAGGTACGCAATTCAGAAGACTTCAAACCTCATTCCTACGCGAGTCAATGGATTGTTGTTTTCTGGCTAGTTCATAACTGTTTTTTAACTAATTATAGCTGAAAACGAATACCAATATTTCTTTTGATTTTTTTCATACAAGCTAAAGACAATTTTCTAGATCCATGAAATTGAATAAAATTATTACTTCATATAGACTTATTCATTAAATGTTGAATTATAATCTAAATCAGAAAATGTATATTTTTCAGTGATCACTAGTGACATAGAAAGTAATAGTAATTATACTAAAGAAAAAGCTCAAGAACCACCACCCATTGAAAAAAAAGCTATCAAGTTAGTTAAATCCACTAAAGTTGGACATACAAAGAAAAAGAAACTAGCTGGTACGTCAACTTGGACGGTGACTAGTTTGGGTAATTCAGAAGACAGATCAACAAAAAAATCAAACAGAGTAGATATCGATGATGTGTTTGATTCTATGCATGATACGATAACAAATAAAGTTCAAGAGAAAATAAAGGACATAAGGCGCAAACATAAACTCAGCGTACGAGACACGCAAAATGAAGTTGATGATAATGAGAGTGAAGTCGAAGATGACTACTTCAATAAACTCCAATGGAAGCATTCCAATAAAAAATTAGTAATAGAGCAACCTTTGGAAGAAGCTTTTGACAAGAAAGATACATAGACTAAAGATGTATCGATTCAAAATACAATAAATGGTCAAGAAATAGAAATACCGTTACGGGGAGGTCCTAGAGAAGTAAGAATAGATCCTGACTTGTTTAAAACAGTAAAGGCAAAAGATTTGAAAACGCAAATGCCAGATGCAGATAGGGCAGAATGTGAAGCTTTGGATGATGATAATGATGATGATAATGATGAAGAATCAGATGGCTACCAATTAGTGAATGAAGCATTTTCTGATGAGGATGTTGTGGAAGATTTTAGAAAAGAAAAAGAAGAAGAGGTAATGTATCAATTTTATCAGTGCTCGTTATATACCTTTTTATATTGCATTCCATATCAAATCTATTTAATATCATAATGTAATTTGTTATTTTGAAGGTTAAAAAGACATTACCAGAAGATGTAGATCTTAACCTACCAGGATGGGGTAGTTGGGGTGGTAAAAATATTAAGCAGTCTTCGAGAAAGAAACGGCGATTTATTATAAAATTTCCCAAAGACACCCCACGTAGGGATGAAAATAAAGGACATGTTATTATTATTGAAGAAAATAATCCTGTGATCAAAAAGCATCAAGTCACTGAACTACCATTCCCATTCAGCAGTGTGAAGGACTACGAGGCCAGTATGCGTGCCCCAATTGGAAGAAATTTTGTACCAGAGAAGACACATAGAAGACTGATAAAGCCTGCAGTTATAACAAAGATGGGTAAAGTTATTGAACCGATGGATGAAGATTCATTAGTTAGCACTAAGAATTTTAAGGAAAAACGAGATCCCGGAAGTAAAGAAGAATTTGTTAAGAAGCGCAAAGTCAAACTTCAATCTTAAGTATTTCCTGTTACAAAGTTCTTTCAGAAATTTAGTTAAGTAATTCTGTATATATAAAATAGTTTGAAATTCTCTCAGTTTAATTTGGCTTGTAATCAATACAAGTATGCTTGTAGCAGGGAGAAATAAAAGTGAACAATTGTTTTTATGTCGTGTTTCAATTTATTTACAAGAAGATGTCTCAAGTTGTAGAGAGCCGATTGCAATGGGACTTACAGAGGTTGAAATTACGTCGAAATCCATTAGATATCAGGTAGATACAATAATACATATTTTTCCTCTTATCAATGGGCCTTACCCAGCTGAAAATTCTTGTACAGGAACATGTACCAACAAAGGAACCTTTAAAGGATCTGTACAACAAAATTCACTTTAATTAATCTCTATTGCACTAGTGGATTGTAAAAATAAAATAATTATTATAAGCAATTATTATGACAAACTTAATAAATTCACTATTCGCTGCAAACATGCCTCATTCTTTTAAGTGTAATTGCTTTAATTATGTATAAAATCATAAATATCTGTTACGGTCTGTACCTAAATTAAATAGCAACTCAAGGGAAGCGGGGAGCTATTTAATTCATGTATGTAATTTTCTGGAATTCGCAAAAGAAACAAACAACTTGCAGGACTTAATTATACAGAAGGTTCTGAATTGCATTTTACGCGTCAAAGAAACTGACTCTAGCAAACCTCAAATCTGCCTTGAATAATGTATAATTTTTTACTTGGTGAACGTGTATCATCTTTCACTAAATTGATTAATTCTAAGTTCCGTGACTTATTATTTCTGACATAAAGGCGCTTCAATGAAGGTTAATGCGTATCATGATGGGCCTCAGTGCTAAACTCGCGCCATCACTCTGTAATTGTTCGTCCTCTTTCAGTATGTTTCGCGCGGAAAAATAGTCGATTTTTGTGAAGTCGATGTACAGGACTTTGGTCTCCTTACATCTATTCTCCCTGGTGGTCTAGTATGGATGGCGAACGTAAATGAAGCAAGTTCGCTAATTGGAATGCATACAGTGTAGGTGGTAAGATGTGACAGATATCGAGTCTATGCTGTACCAAAACGACCTTGATATCCTCTGCATTACAGAGTCCTATCTCACCAGAGATCTGAGGTTTGAGATTAGCGGGTATCTGGCGTATAGGAAGAATCGATGGGACGGCCGTTTGGGTGGCGGCGTTCTTATTTTCGTCAGGAACGAGTTTGCGATCGATAGGATTAACCTCGAGAATCCTTGGTTGGATGATATCGATGCAGTATGTGTCACAGTGTCCTCTTTCTTAGGTAGGATTGCGTTGGCTTCGATTTACCCTCCCCTGAAGATGGGGTTCGACAAAACATAGACGGGCCTCAACAACCCTACTGGTCAGTATTGCAGGGTTCAGGGATTTCAATGCCCATTCCCCTATGTAGGGTTTCTTGAACTCCAACAAAATAGGTAATCAACTAAGCACAGCCATCTATGATGTGTGATCGGTCCCTCTAAACGATTCTGAGTCTAACTTTGTTCCGGCTCCGGGCTGCTTGTCTTATAATTTCGACTTGGTCTTCTGGGCACCCAGTATGGTCCCGATTGCTTCGACCAGAGTGGGGAGTGATTCCTATTACTCTGATCATCTTCCAGTTTTTTGTAGACTAAAAAAAATTCTCTTTCCTAAATCGTTTCGCTTCTAATAGGTTCAACATCTAGTTTCAGGACTGGCATCTCTTTCGCAGACAAATGGAGGATTGGGTTCCGGATTTGTGCGAGGCGATTCTCAAGAGCGAAAACTCGACTAAGGGAAACAGGCAGAAATGGGGAAACCTTATCTGATTCCTGGAACTCACCAAAGTGGTTCTTAGCACCGAGATCAGTGAGGCAAAAGTTATAATCGATCTAATAATTACCGTATATAACCAGCAAACTACCTTGGATTTGAGTCCCCAGGTATTTTCAATTGCGCCTCTGCAAGTCCAAAAAGATGCTCTAGCGTTTTTCACTACCGCATCAACATATAGTTTCTAGGTTAGCTCGGGGTCATAAATGACGCCTAAATACTTGGCTGATGTGGAGAAGTCGACCTTTTTGCCATAGAACTTTGGTTTCTTGAGGTGGGGGAGTTTCCTGCGTCTTGTAAAAACCATAAGTCCAGTTTTATCCGGATGATGTCCGCTAAATTATATTTACAGTTATAAATTATATTTATAACTGTAAATCTTATTTGGCGAACATCCATGATTGTTTATTTCGTCGCCTGGGAATTCTCACCTCACCTGTCGTTTGACTTAGAAAAACTGATTTGCGCCACTCAGTTCCACACTTGTAAACCATTACGTGGCAAGCGCGAGCCAATCACGCGAGACACCCTCTAGCGAATTCAACAAAAAGATCCTCGCCCGTAAACTTTTCAGTGGCGAGCGTGGACTAATCCGGTGATCCCCCCGCCACCAGATCAATACCAATGAAGATAGCGGTTCCCGAGACCAAAAGTTAGATCCCCTCGGACTTCGGCCCAAGCCACATCTCTCTGGCTTGTTTGCTGCAACCCTTGCCGTAGCGAAGAACCCCCAAACACGGATCTCCCTGGTCGGGATTCCTCCGACCGGCGGAACATCTCAGTCACCGTCCCCAGAACTCGACCTCCTAATGTAAATAGTATTAGAAATAAACTTTCCACTTCAGTCTTTAATCACTTTACTTACTTTTTTGTAGATTAATTCCCTTTCCCTTTAAGGGCGTTGGAACCAGGCCCTAATCTCAAAACTGAGTTGCCTCATTTTACTCCATAAATACTAGAATTACATACATCTTTCTTAGATACTTAGGCCTACTCCTGTTTTGAATCAAGTCTTTATTTGAAATGAAAAATTGGCTTATCTCAATACTTTTTGTGTGACACAATTTTTTTGGATTCTCACCCGAGCATTCGAAAAAATCGTTTTACACAAAAAATATTGAAATTCGCCAATTTTTCACTCCAAATACAGACTTGATTCAAAACAGGAGTAGGCCCTAAGTATCTAACGAAGATGTAATTCTAGTATTCATGGAGTAAAATAAGGCAATTCAATTTTGAGTTTAGGGCTTGGTTCCAACGCCATTAATATTAAGTAAATGAGTTACGCTCAGCCCGCAGGCTGACGTCACGGGTTAACAGATAAGCCACGGTTGTTGCATCAATTCTCAATAATGTTGAGAGAATTTTGCATGAGTTCAACTAAAGTGCCCTCATGTTTAGCTGTTACCAAAATAGCAAGGTCATCTACATAACATTGTGTGTAAAAACCTAATTCGTTAAATCTACAAATCAAATCATCAATAACGAGTGTCCACGAGGTGGAAGATGAAACTTCCCCCTGCGGACGTCCCCTTCATACCTGATCACCCTTCCCCCCTTTAGGCGGGTGATCAGGGATCAGGAACTAGGGAAATGCACCTGCACGAGGTGTTCGAGGATATCGCTAGCTGCTTCTGCCATGTTACCTGTTGGCAAAAACAATGCCTTCAGTTGACATGTAGGATTCTTCTTCAATGCTGTCTGGAGTTTGGTAGTATCAGGTACATTTTGAATCCCCTGACGATGCCCCTCCCATGGGTTCCTCTTAGCCGACTGTATTTCATTAGTATATCTTGCTGTAGTAATCTTATATACAAGTCCCAGTTTCCACTTTTCCTGGTTCTATTAAATAGTCTTCTAGTTTTTTTTTCAAGCCCTCAACTTCACCAAGGAGCATCCTTGTCTGGTTTCCTAATACGAAGAGGACAGTCATCCTCATAGGATTTATATATGACCCTCTGTACTATATCCACAGCAAACTCCAGCTGATCAACTGATATAATCCTTTTAGGAACAGAAGCCAAGGACCATGACTAACCTTCCTGACAAAATGACGTCCACTTGGATTGCTCAATATTGTCCCAGTCCGTCGCTCTTGGGTTATTATATCTGATGAACATAGAGCATATGATTAAATCAAGAATCTCTTGACCTCTAGTTGTCAGGTGCATTTCCTCGATTCTGTATGGTCAAATTAGTAGTTAAAAGGTATTCTAAAAGGTACTTACCTCTGTTATTGATGCTTTTACCGTTCCATATTGTATGATGTGTGTTCGCATCACATCCAGTGATCAGTGACCATTCTTTTGAACGCAGTATTCCACCAATCGTCTCCACTCCTCTACTGGTGGCGGGTCCAGAGAATCGAATGGCAGGTATACTGAGCAAATCACCATGGGCTGACGTCTCTTTCCTCTTTGGTGTTCGATTTTAATCGCTAATAGATCTTTGGTAAAGAACCTAGGTAATCTAATAAAATCAATATCTCTTCAGATCTAAATCGCTGCCCTAGGGTCCACATCAGTTTTATTGTAGATTATAGAGCCGCATTTCTGGCTTATACCCTTCACTTCGACTTTGTAGCACCAAGGTTCTTGAATTAGGGCAAAGGTCGCTTGTTCCACTGCAATGTGTCTACTTAAAACGGTTAACGCAGCTTTGCAGTGGTAAAGATTTAATTGGATAAAGACCAAGTCCGAGGAGTATACACTGCCCATCTAAGTCTCAGGTTCCTCCCTCGCAATTTTCGAACATGTTCTCTCCTCCTCAACCCTGGTTTGATGAGGATCTTCATGTTGATCCTGTTCATTCCTAGGTAAGGTCTGCAGTCCATTTTTTTAAGTGTTCGACCACGGATGGGTTCACACTCAAAACCAACTGAGTCGTTATAGTATCAGTCTTAGCATCGACTATCGTTCACTCCCCTGTTTTTAGGGTGGGTTTCTGGACTACCAGTCTTGCCAGAATTGATGATGGTTTCTCCTTTGTTCGGGTAGCCGTGCCAGCAGCTTGGCCGGTTTGGGAAGGTCTTTAGAGTCAATGACCTTCGCTCCTTTCCATGGTTCCAGAGTAGAGCGGAGGGAAAATGATCAGATTAATCGAATCGTTTGAGCTGTGGGAAAGAAAATTGTGGGCAGCGTACGAAAAAAGCAAAAAAAAAAAAAATTTGAAATCGAATAATATCTTGTTTTTAGTTTTTGGATTTGAAAATTCAAAAAAAAATTTCCTGTTGGTTGAAAAATTAGGGAAAATTTATATGCACTTTTTGCGAGTAAACAGTCATAAAAGAAATAGAAATGAAAGCAAACTTTTCGTTGAATTTAAAATATTTTGAAAATGCAAAAAACATGTTATTTTGGATTGAGTTAAATGCACACTTTTTTGAAAAAATTTGAATATGTCAAACCTGAAATTTCTCCAGTTTGAATCGAAGAAATTACTACTATTTTGCTTTCATGGGAAATAATGCTGTTCTTATGACGGCAGTCTTCAAATCTCGGGATAATGTCGCGAGGTTTTACCCCAGCTATCTTCTTCTCGAGCGCTGCCTCAATAGCCGTTGCTTAATTCAGGTTGAGTTTTTCTATTGGAAAAACATCCGAAACAATGATCATCTTCAGGTGGTTTTGAAGGGCGAGACTGTAAGAGTCACCCGGGTGAGCGACCCTACCCCTCTTGATCTCCCTGCCTTGTGGCGGTATACTGCCGTCAGAAAGGAGCCTTTTCAGGTTCCCGATTTTTACTTAAACAAGTTTTGAAAAATTAATAAATTTCCTTCTGCAGTCAAATTCTTATAGAAACTACTCGAAAATATAAAGAATAGTATAAGTAAAGCCTTAAGTTAATGCGTGAATTGAGTTATTACGTACAATAAAAGTTATATCGCTACATGAAAAAGGTTAATTTTTTTGTAATTCTTTCTTAATTTTTTCGGTCTGTACTTACCTAGCAAATCAATTGCTCGCTTGTTGTTAATTGTTAATCAACATTTCCGAAGTTTGGTGCTTCTACGGTGTGGTCCATGAAGAAATGTAGAGAATTATCAACTATAATTTTTATGTTGAAAAGTATTTTAAATAATTAACAATTAAGTACACTACAGTCAGAAATTGTCGGTACAACTCACATGGAAGTCAAAAGAGAAAACAACACTTTCAATAATAATTTTTTCGGGACTGGAGCGGAACTGCTCCTGCACTGGTAGCAATGAGTACTCTTTTCTCCACATTCCCTATTTTGCACATAAAAACCGGATTCGATTCAAAAATCACAAATAAAGCGATTAATTTAATGAAACGCATGGGCTGGGCAGTACGAGCAAATTCTAGATAATAACCAATCATATGTTTGCCTTATCAGCTGATGGGTGTTAATCCACGGCAACCATATCCTACGCGCTGGCGTTGACTGTTTGCTACTGACACCTGGCGGCGATCGCGCGGACCGTTGTCGCCACCAGCTGATAGAGCTAACATATGATTGGTTATTATCTAGAATTTGCTCGTACCACGCGGTCCAGGTGTCTGATCAAATTGAGATTGCCCAGATAAACCAGAGGGACCGCATCGCGAAGTGTGGCTGCTCTGGGGATTTGGAGGACTCTGGTCTGCGGGACCTGAATTAAGGAGCGACCCTTCCAGGAGGTAACAGCAAAGCCTCTGGAATATGGAGGGCATGACTTCTCATACTCTCAAGCCATGATGTAATCGCCATATCAAGGGCTGAATTGCACTAGGGTTACCAAATCCTTAAACAGCCCGGCAAAGCTCGTAAATATCAAGAAGATAGAATGGGGCCAGCAGGTCCTGCATCTTTGAATCCCCGGGAGAGGATGGCGTCTACTCAGTGCTCTTACGAAAGGGCATGGACTGCGTCGTTACCCCGTGGACAAAATCATTTCGGCGAGCGTCACCCTTGAACACGTGCAATTGGCATGGAAGGACGGCAAAGTGGCCTTCATTTCCAAACTTGGGTAGGAGGGCTTACACTGCTGCTAATGATTCCAGGCCGACGAGTTTGACGTCCTTCATTCTGAAGACGTTAGAGAAGCTGGTCAAGAGATATATCAGGGATGAGATACCCTTAGCCTTCCCGATATACAGAGGACAGCATGCTTTCTAGACTGCCTGTTCTGTAGAAACTGCGCTCCATGTTGCTGTAACAAAATTGGAGCAGCAGCTTGCACAAGGGGTTACACTGTGGGCGCCGTCTTGGAGATTGAGGGTGCCTTCAGCAATACCCCTCCAGAAGTCATCTGCCGGGAGACTTCAAGGCGCGGCTGTTACAAAACAACAATTATTATTTTATTGCGGTTGTCTGCTCCAAGGAACGCCAAGTTGCCTGATAAATTTTATTTGAATTTTGAAAACACTATTAATTAGTTTAAATTTTATTTTTGTGCGATCGTTGTCCATCTAACCCTTGACTAGGGTCCCTGTTGTCTTTGCACTAAATTCTACTTGATGAATTGTTTAAAAATGAAATTCTTTCTTTTATGTTCACACACTTGAACTATTCGCTTATATATACTTCCCTTGCAAAAAAGTCAGATTGAAAAGTATTGTTTCGCGTTCACGAGATGTTCTAGTGCATTCTGCTTTTCAACAACCTCGGATTGGAGGACAGTCCAAAACTTTCAAATGCGATACTTCGCATATAACGCCTAAATTTTGAATGCGAATTGTAAAGTAAATTAATCATGTCCAATGAAAGATTTCGCGTTCATTAAAGTATTACTCGAACCAAAGCATATAGAAGACAAGTCAATCCTTATTAATGCGAGAGTTCCCTTTCATTTGAATGCTACTAAATGCTATTGAATGAGAGAAAAGTTTGAAGCGAAGTAAAAACTATTCAATTCGAGAGTTCGCAATCATTTGAATGTGAAACGGCGGATTAAAATATAATTGAACATTTTATGTAATGTATTTTAACGATTTTGTTACTTTCCTTGCTTGTTTTTTTTAATTATTAAAGCAAAATATGTGTTTCATGATATTATTATAAATAACTGTATTAGGAATATAATTAGTTACACTCAACAAGCAAGCCATAATTTCCTCAAATCTTGAAAAACAAATTTCTATGAGGTCTGAGAAAATTATAGCCTGCTTCTCCAGTGCAAACCGAAGAAATGTCATACATAATAATACATTTAAAAAAAATTAAATTAGAAATTAACCAGATCTTAAAAAATGTCATCTATGCTCATTTAAAAAAAATTATAACTTAAACAAAAGTTATATTTTATTAATTTTAATTTTTCTCAGCATTTACTACCAAAAACTGCACATAAAACAAAATTACCATAATTTTCATAACCATACAGATATTTTTGTGATTTCTTAAAATAACAATTTTTTTACCTCATTGCGACACCTTAGGACCTTTTTGGATTTCAAAAAGATATCAGAGTTTTTTATTTTTGTAATTACACCTAGCAACTTTTCAAGACTAATCATTTTCGATTCTCAAAATTTTCATATTTTTAGCCCATTCTAATCAAGACCTCTAGATAATGTACTATATATGGATTTTATTGTTTGAAACGTTTTCTGGAAAAAATACATTAATCCAATCTCTAAAAGTATTTTTTTTTCTCAGCCATCTTAGGATACATGTAAAACGTACATTTTTAACGTGCTTTCAAAAAATTAAAAGTATAAGTGAAACTTTATACTTATAGGTTACTATAATTTTTAATGAAGTCGAAAACTTTATAATTTGTAACAAAAGTTAATGGTAAACACGTTTGAAAATATTTTTAAAATGTTCGTATTTGGTCTTAAATGATGTTGAATTTCCTAAGCAAGTAAATTCATAACGTCAACATGGTGAAAATTTCTGACAGTAGTCGTTAGTATGACGATTAAAATGATAATTCATATCAAATCTATCCTTTTTTTATTTTATTTTTAAAGGACCCCGCACAAAATGTATCGAAAAGTCCGTTTGCTCAAAAAATTCACGTTTCGCTCAAAAGTTTCACGTTCAAAGATCAACGAAAATAAGACTACTTATGAGAAGTCTTTTATTGAAATTTCTATGCGTGATGAAAAAATCATTGAACAAGATAGTGGAGAGACGAGTTTCCATTCCTTACAAAAAAAAATCTTCCATAATTTAAAAAACTGAAAATGTCAAAGGATATTGTTTTCTTGGCTAAACGGAATGGAGCAAAAATTTTGTTTGACAGAACTCTGAGTGAAAAGCATTATTTACACTAAAATGTGTCATCAAATATTCTGTTTAAATCTCCGACCATACGTAGTGTGCTATATTTTTATAATATGAATAAACCGATTGTCAGACTGTAATTGCGACTTTTCAAATTATATTTATCGAACTTTATTACGCCTGCTTCCAAAAAATGCTCCCTTCATTTCAAACAAAGTTATTATTTTAAAAACAATCAAAACATAGGGTTAAGTGATTATTACTCAAAATGATATTTATTGGACTTAAGGGGAGAAGCGGGTAATGTGGCGCGCATAAAATATATCAATCGGTAGAAAGAAAAATCCCGGCAAGAAGGCTTGCATTAAAAGGTATTGGAAAATTGCCTGCATCCAATGGTAACGTGAAAAAGAATTAATTCTTTTGGATCACCTTTTTTTTCTCGCATTCGAATCTCTATAGTATTTAAGGTTATCTCTTAAATTAAATCCTTTTCTGTACCCGGCGGCGACAATATTTTTCTTAATACTTTTGGATACCACAAAGCAGCCTTGAAATAGAAAAATTTTAATCCCTTTTAATTTAGCAAATTTCGCTACTATTATTTACTGTTTTTTGAATAATAATAAGGTAAAAAGCTTCTCAAAAGACAGTATTATTCATCTCACATTGTCAGGATTAATTTCCACACAAATAGCTGCGGTGAAAAAAATTTTTTAGAATTTTTTATCATGATTTTATATTTTTGTAATTGATAATATTTGAATAAATCGAATATTTTACGATAAAGAGATGT